>VZUI01076425.1:0-212496 GCA_013401135.1 Cettia cetti
AAAGTGGGGGGGGGGGGGGGGAGAAGATAAATGGGTGGCCATCCATCCTTCAGAGATAGAAGATGCTAAAAATAAAGTGGAAGGTGTCTAGCTGGTGAAGAGCATTTTGGTGGCTTCTGCTTGTCCCTGAGCACCTGGTGCATGTGTGTGGCCTGTGATGGGGAATTATTCTAGCAGCTCAAACTGCTGGGATGAGGCTTCAGGGAGAATGGAAAAAGTGACTCAGTGTGCCCTGAAGGCTCAGCCAGATGCTGGAGCCTGCAGTGGTTGGTTCTGGGCTGTGCTGCTGCACTTTGTGGGTACAAATGGGAGAAATGCTTTTGGATGTGCTGTTTGGGTGGGGAAATGAGGAGTGTGGCAAGTTCAGGGATTTATCCTGGTGCCCATGAGCAGTGAGGCTGCACAGGGTGCCCATTGCTGTTCTTTGGGGGGTGGTTCTGACAACCCCAGCCTCTTTCCTTGCTGATATTTGTTATTCCTGCAACTCAAAGGGAAGAGCAGTTCACTTGGGAATGACAAAATCTCACCTCATTCCACCCCCAGCCATGGGTAGGGACACCTTCCACTATCCCAGGCTGCTCCAAGCAATGTCCAGCCTGGCCTTGGACACTTCCAGGGATGGGGCAGCCACAGCTTCTCTGGGCTACCTATGCAAGGGCCTGCCCACCCTCAGTCAAGAATTCATTCCTAAAATCTAATCTAAACCTACTCTTTGCAGGTGAAAGCCATTCCTCCTTGCTCTGTCACTCCATGCCCTTGCCCAAAGTCCCTCTCCAGCTCTCTTGGAGCTACTTTAGGCACTGGAAGGTGCTCCAATGTGTCCCTCAGGCTTCCCTTTTACAACTTCCAACTCTCTTAGCCTGTCTCCATAGCAGAGGTGCTCCAGCCCTTTGATCTCCTTGGTGGCTTTTCTTTGGACTGAACCTCACAGGTCAAGGTCTTCCCTGTGTTGGGGGCCCTGGAACTGGAGGAACTTTGAGAGAAGGAACTTGAAGCTGCTGATGGCTGGAGGCCCTTGCAGTAGGGCTTGTCTGTAGTGGAGCTGGGAGGAGGAGCAGCAGCACAGCAGATGTGCTGTGTGACAGAGGGACACTTGCTGTGTGCATGGGACTGGTGTGCCCAGGGAGTGGGGGCTTGGATGGGATGTCTTCTGCCCTGAAGTGGTGGAGTAGCAAGCTCAGGCCTGAGGCACATGCCCAAGGGAGCTGGAGCTGCGTGCCTGGAGGCAGCAGAGCTTGCCAAGGGCAGGCTGTCAGCTGGCTGGATCACTGCTGGGCTCCGGGTTCAGTGCTCTCCTGGAAACTCTCAACTCGGTGATTCTGGATGTGAAACTTTCTGGAAATGCCTCCATGGTGCAGTGCAGCACGGGCACTCTGCTAATGCAGCAGTGCTGCTGTCTGGGCTGCACCTTCCTCTGTGGGGCCAAGGACCTCAGCCAGGACATGATGCAGCCCTAAAGCCTCCTGGTGTGGCTCTGGTCCTGTGTTGTCCCCACAGACCCATCTTGTTCTCTGTGGGCTCCTTGGTCTCCTCCTGTGCCAGTGCACAGAACAGGGCTGGCCATAACAATCCTGAGACTTCATGGCCCTGACAAGCAACATTTTTGGGCCTGGTTCAGGTTGATCCACACCATTGCTTGCAGCTCTGATGCCTGCTGGGATGAGAGCTGGGCAAGGTCTGTCCTGGGCTTCAGATCAACATTTGTCTGGCATTTTCAGGTAGGGTGGGCTGAGGACAGTGAACAGATGGGGGAATTAATTGCTTGGAATGTGTAGGAGGGGTCTGCTTGCAGCTGGCCATAGACTTGGTCTCCCAGTTATTTAAGGCCCTGGGTGGTTTTTAAGGGTAGGTGTAATCTTGGTTCCTTTTACCCTTCCAGGTCTCTGGATTTGTCAGCCTTGCAAGCTTCTGGACACATCTCCTCTCAGCCATGAGGAGATCAAAAGGATTTAATATCTGTGTGGTCACCTGCAGCATCCTGCTCTTGTCCTGCAGCCTGCCATGCCTTGCCCTGCCTCTGGAGGAGAGGGATGTGACAAAGGTCCAGCACAGCCCCTGGGCAGGGAATGGGCTGGAAGATGAAAGGACAGGCATGGTGGACTTCAAAAACAATCTGGGCCCTTCTGAGCAGACAGTTTCTGAAGAGCCATGTGCAGTGTCAGCAAAGCCATCTGGGACACCCTTAGATGAAGCTTTCACTGCAGAAGGGGAAGAGCTCCCTGCCAGCCCAAGCCATGTTGTCCCCAGCAGCCAGGGCCTGGGGGGTCACCCCTCTGCTGGGGCACTGCCTGCTGGGCATGAGGAGGAGCTGGCTCCCACTGAGGCACAGCTGGAGGAGGATGAAGCCCTCAGGGCCATGCTGACCACAGCTGTGACCACACTGAGCCCTCCAGTCCAGGAGGAGTCTGGTGGCCCTGCTGGTGAGGCCACAACAGAGGAAGGTGTGGCAGTGGAGCCCAGCTCTGCTGGCCCCTCAGCAAACCCCCTTTCTGGGACCACTGTGGAGGAGGAGGAAGCAGAGAGCAGCTCCCAGCCCTCAGCTGGGCCCCAGCCCACACTGAGCCCCAGCTCTCCCAGGTGGGAAGCAGCAGGTGCCCACCCTGTGGTCCCAACTCCCCAGGCTGTGGGTGTGACCTCGGAGCTGGGAGTGCTGAGAGCCCACACAGGGAGCCCTCTGAAATCCCTGGCTGCACCAACATCTGCAGCTGCCAAACGTCCCCTTGTGGTGACTGAGGCCTTCCTTCACCCCGAGGCAGGGACAGGTGTCACAAAACAGGAGCTGGCCACTACGGCTGGCACTGTCACCATCCCCCCTATGGACACTGTGCCACCTGACTGGGATGACACAAAACTGGGGGACATCAGTCAAGGGGGAAGCATGTCTCGTGAGGAGGCGACAGAGGAGCTGGGGACAACAGAACCATCCCAGAGCACCCAGGAAGGTGTGGGGGAGGAAGAGGATTCCACAAGAGCAGTGCCCTCCCCTGTGTCCCCTCCACCAGCACCTGAGCTTGCCAAGGAGAACTGCACAGTGCAAGGGGAGGAGCTGCCAGCAACTTCCACAGGCAGCAGTGATGCCTTCCACTCTGGGAACCTGTCAGATGCAGACACAGCTGATCTTGGCTCGTTGGAAAACATAAGTGCAGTGACAGCAGAGGAGGAGAAAAGCGTCCCTCCATCACAGCCCGAGGCTGCTGTGGTGACAGATACCCAGCCTGAGCTCTCTCCTACTCTGGAGAGTTCATGGAAAGGTAAAACTTGCCTTTTACAGACACTATCTTCTCATTTCTGGGATTTAAAGTGAGCTGTGCCAGCAGCCTGTGAGCCACTGATGTCTCAAATGCCTTTACAAGGGTGCTCAGGCCAAAAGGTCTGTGCAGAGAGCTGCTGGCCCTTGTCACAAACTCCTGGTGTGGTCTCTCCACCCCATGGTGAAGCTGTGGCTGGCCAGTGCTTGTCCCAGCTCTTACCTGCAGGCTGAACTCCTCCTGGACAGCCTGCCACAGGCTGGTGGTGCCACCCTGCCCTGCACATACCTCCAGAGATGGCACCTTCAGCCTCATGACAGTGTTCCTACTGAGTGTTTAAAATATAAAGGAAATGCTAAAAAAGAAAAGGCTGGTCAGGTGTTGGGCAATGACATGCTTCTAGGTTGATGAGGACTTTTTAATTGCTGGGCATCTTTATTCTTCCCTCTTCAGCTGCAGATGCAAAAGGATGATTTCCCTTCACTGCATCCAAAAGACCTAATTTTTGCTGTAAAAGAAGGGAAGCTAATTGCAGGCTGGTGCTGAAACCTGACTGATTAATTTCTAGATTAATTTATAAGCACTTGACTTGTCAGCAGGTTCCCTCTCTGCTGTTTCCCAGATGTTGGGGAAACAACACTGCCTGTAAGACTTGTGCAACCAAAATAAACCCTTCTGCATGGCTGAGGTTTCAGTGGGGGCTGGTGACTAAAGGCTGGACCTGTGCAGGGCACTGTGCCTCTGGAATTGTCAATGAATGGAGTTAGATTCCCTTTGAATTGTCAATGTATGGAGTTAGATTCCCTTTGAATTGTCAATGCATGGAGTTATATTCCCTTTGTATTGGTTCAGGTGTTTGCTCTGCTGCTGTCAGCTGTGCTGTGACTCTGCCCTGACACGTGTTCTTGCTGTAGGTGTTACTCAGGAGGTGACAACAGCTGCCCAGGAGGCTGATGCTGCTGTGTCAGCTGTGACAGAGGTGCCTGGTGCCACCCAGGGGGCAGGGGCTGCCAGCTTTCCTCAGGAGAACAGCGGGGAGGACACCCAGATGCTGACGGCTCCGAGTGCCACTGAGGTGCTGGTGGCAACTGGAGCTTCCTCCACAGTGAGCCCTGTGGCTGCAGAAGGTAGGGTTCTGCTTCAGGGACTCATTCCCACACAAGATGTGATGCTGCATCTGAAACCAGTCAGTGCCTGGACACTCCAGTCTCAGCACAACATCCTGATTTGACTTTTTTTTTGCTAACTTCTGCCTCTAAACCTGGGCTGCTGCTGCTCTCTGCCTCTGCAGATTGTGGTTTAACAAGGTGTCAGTATTCAAAACTAGTCACCAATTGGTTTTGTCAAGCATGGAGGAAGCTGTTAGCAGCTTCTCTTAGAAAATCACTTCTGTGACTGACTTCTTCCTTCCTCACTAAATATCAATCAGTGCAAAACCAGCACACATGAGATCCACCACATTGGAATTTGCCAGCATATGGGTTTTTTTTTTTTTCCCCAAATAAGTGGAGTAGAGATTAAAAAAAAAATGCCCCAAACCAAACAGGCCCCCTATCTGTCCTTGCTAGCAAGCTGTCTTTAGCTTTAAACACCTAAACAATTTTTTTAATTTATGGAGGGAGAGTTCTTACCTCTGGATCCCAAGGTAGTCACAGATTGCTGATGCTCAGTCCAGAGCATGAAATTGTTTCATCAGGGTTCCATGGGAGCCAGTGGTGGGGGAAAGACACCCTCCTGCAAGAGCCTGGCAAGCCCTTGGGTGTCTGCCCTGATACTCACTTCCACTGAGGAGTGGTGGGCTGTTCTCAGGTTGGTGTAGCTCATACAGAAATGCTTTGAGCAGTGCTATTCATGTGGCTGCTGCTGCTGCTTCAGTGTCACCTTGGCAGGTACATGTTGGAGCCTGTCTCCCTGGCAGGAGTGTAGCAAAGGTTCCCTCAGCACAAGGCTGGCTGTGAGCTGGAGTGTGTTTCTGGAGTAGTGGGGGCCATTGGAATGAAAATGCTGCTGGGCAGCTCTTCTGGTGGTTCTTGTGTTGCAGGGCATCAAAAGAAAAAAGCTGTGTGCATTGTATCTCTAAATTTAGGGTCTGTCTGTAAGGGGGAGAAGGTTCTTCTGGCAGTTTCCACTAATTGAATTTGCTTCTGGGATTTAATTATAAATTCAACCAACTTTTTATCTCTGTAATGAACTATCAGATCTATCACTTGGCTCAGTTCTCAGCTGGTGTCTGGGTGCTCTGAGCTTGCAGGGGTGTGGTGATGAGTAGTCCTTAAAGCAATGGAATTAAAACCTTTAGGGGTTCCCCCCTCATTAAGGGGAACCTCCTTTGCTGGCTGCCCTTGAGGAGAAAGCTTCATTACAGCAGAGTCACATCTCAAAGGAAGCAAACATTTTTTAGTAACTTCCTTTGAGTTAAATTTTCATTAAGGAGTTTCTTGTGTTTTTAAAAAAATACGGTTAGACTGAATGTTTGCTTTTTCCTGTCTTCTGCAGATCTCACAGATGGGATCCTGGTCACCAGTGAGAAGGCTGTTCCAGCCCCTGGTGGGATGTCTTCTACCCCAGCTGGACAGACAGAGGAGCCATCCAGCAGAGCTGTGGTGCTGGTCACTCCAGCATCATCCTCCTCAGTCAGGAGAACAGCTCTTCCCTCTGTCAGGAGGATCAGCACAGCTGTCACCTACGGGCTGGACCGCCTGGAGTCTGAAGGTACCCCCGAGCCCCAGGGACAGGTGGCCTCCTGTGGAGGGCCACACCTGCCCTGACAGCCCCACTTTGTCTCTTTGGCTCACACCTGTGTGATGTGCACGTCTTACTGTCCCAATAAAGTTGTTGGACAACCTGGCCTCTCCCAGGAGGCACAGGAAGCAAGCAATGAGCAGTGTCTGGAGGGTGCCTGGAATTCCAGTGGCTGTGGTGGGTGGGGGTGGGTTTTTCCTGGAGAGGGAGCAGCAGTGGTATTGCTGTTGCAGCAGGGCCTGGCTCTGCACTCTGCACATGTGTAATGTTGGTGTGTGCATCCACTGCAGAGCTCTGTGCCAGGGAACACCCACCAAGGGGTGCTGAGGTAAAGCAGATCCTGCCCTGGAGCTGCAGCTCTGATCTGCCTTCTCCTCAGCTCACCCACAATTTTCCTGCAGAGAACTGTTTCTTACTCTTTTTTTCCTACTTAAACTCCTCTCTGCTTGCTCATGCATCCAGTTCTGTGCTCCAGTGTCTGGGCTGATACCACCTGGCAGGAATTAATCTTTCCTCCTGGTTTTTGCTCCCCCTTCCTTTATCTTGACCTTCTTTTGCCTTAGTATTTTACTGCAAAGGTTGGCAGCTCTCCAGGGGTGGCATTGCCAGATGGTATTTCTCCTCTGAGTAGAGCTGGGGTGCTGTAGACAACAGCTCATCAGCATCTTTTCTCTGCAGGAAGCAATAACTCTCACTCCTGTTAAGTTTAGAGGGCAGCAGAAGCTGGGAGTCTTCCCCACTACGTGTGCCTGGCTTGCTGCTGGCTTTGAAGCCTTCCCTGAGCTCTCTGGGACTCCAACTGCAGCATTCTCCCCTTGCCAGGATGAATCTTGGATGTCTCTGGCAAGGCAAGGATGTGGTGCTGATGGGAGAGTGGCAGCAGGGGAAGGAAAGGTCATGTGTGTAGGGAAAACCTGATCTTTCAGGCTGGGAAATGAGGTCTCTGCTTAGCAAGAGCAGTGTGATTCTGGAGGCTAAAGTGTTTTATAGCCCTCTGGGATCTCCTTTAGAAGCCTGGGTTTCTGCATGGGAAGATAAGAAGGATTTCAGTTTCAGCTGAGCATTGGTCTCTCTCGATTTAATGAGACCTTCTGCACAGGATTTTTTTTTTTTTAAACCTTTCTGCTCCAATACAGGACTGATGCAACTTTATTGGATTCCTGCTGCACTGTTTTCTCTGCTCTGGGCTCCTCTAAAGGCAAATGTGGGCTGCAGCTGGGCCCGGGTGCCCTCAATGATGAGGATTCAAGTGGAAATGTGGATTTCTTGGCTCTGCAGGTGCATGGGGCTCTCTGTGCTGTGTGGATTTGACAACTGGCACAGGTTTTGTGGTGTAAATCTCTTCTGCTCAGCCTAGACCTTTGCAGGGAACCAGAAGGTTCCCTGGTGCTAGAGGTCACGAGTCCACATCTTGTAAAATGGGACAATTGCAATTTTCATTTGGGGAAAGGCTTTCTGCCTGGGGAGGGTGCTGCCCCAGTTAAGCACAAAGAAAGGTTTTTGAGCTCCAACTCTGCTCTCTTAACATCTTTTTCTGCTTAATGGCAATTGGGGAAGGGTATCACATCTCATGGTGGAGTGGCATTTGGAAGCTTGATTCCCAAAATTACAGTTCCTGGTGTTTACTCTCAGAATATCTAGATGCTGCCAGATCCAAGATGTTTGGGGGTGCTTTCCTTTAAAGCTCCCTGGAGCTGCAGCCCAGCATACTCAAGTTTTTGGGGGATGCTGTTG
This sequence comes from Cettia cetti, assembly GCA_013401135.1. Classification (NCBI taxonomy): domain Eukaryota; kingdom Metazoa; phylum Chordata; class Aves; order Passeriformes; family Sylviidae; genus Cettia; species Cettia cetti. The sequence goes on from VZUI01076425.1 coordinate 7,725, forward strand.
CAGGCACATGATTGGATCCCTAAAGAGGGAGCTTGGCCCTTTGGGGACAGGCTGTGCCTGGCTTGCTGTTGGAAGAAGTGCAAGGAGCTGAGTGAGCTCTGCTGCCTTCAGTGGGATCCTGCTGACTTCCCTCACTGAAGGCCTGGCTCATCATTAAATACAAACCCCTGCTGCTCAGCTCACTCTGTTTCTTGGGGACCATCTGTGCCAAGCTGCCTGTGGTTAATTGCATCTGTATATTCACCTGCCTGGCTTGGATGCAAAACTGTTCTAAAAATCAAATTGCACAGACAAAATGAAAATATGTCTAGATGACCTTATCCACCTCTCTGGTGGACTCTGGAGAGATGAGCTGAGCAACAAAAATCCTCCTGCCTTGACTCCATGGTGAGCTTGGTCCTACTTGCCCTTCCTAGTCAGAGAAATCCTATAAAGGGATTATAGGATATGGGCCCAGGACACAGCAGAGGATAAGGCTTGCTTGTCTGGGGGAATTGATTATGGATTTTGTCTCTGTGCCTAGAATTTGTATGGCTCTCCAGCAAGCTGAGCACTGCAGCTGGCTCTGTGGGGCTTCTGGGTACAAAGGGCTGCTGGATCAGCTGGCTTACTGAGGAGCCCTGGGTGAGCCTCCCAACACCCTTCAAAAGGTGACTCTCTGGAAAGAAACCACACTCCTTTTGCACTTGATTCCTGTGCTGTAACCATGGTAGGCGTTGGCAGAGGTGGCTGCACACCCCCAGCGTGGCAGCATTTGGCAGGTGGGGCTTCCTGGATTGGCAGGAGACGTGCCAGGCTCCCTCTTCTGCACAATCCCTGCAGTTTTCAGCTGAAACCCCCTGGGTAGAGCACACCAGGCCCTAGTCCTGTCACTGTGGGTGAGGGTGAGTCTGTATCTGGCCCTGCAGGCTCCAGATTTGGTTCTCTTGTGTGCCACCAGCCTGCCTGGCCAGCAGAGAATCACTGAATGGCTTGGGATGGAAGTGACCTCAAAGACCCTCTCATCCCATCACCTTCCACTACCCCAGGATGCTCCAAAGCCCGTCCAGCCTGGCCTGGAACACCTCCAGGGATCCAGGGGCAGCCACAGCTTCTGTGGGCACCCTGTGCCAGGGCCTCAGCACCCTCCCAGGGAAGAATTCCTTCCTGCAGTCTGTTCTCCTTGCTGGGAGTGAGCTGCTCACACAGCTCAGGGGTCAGTCAGGAGGGCTGCTGGCTCTGGAGGGTGCTCAGAGCTTTGATGAAAGCAGGAGCTGCTCTGTCTGTGGTGTGGTGTCAGGAACAGCCAATAGCTCTGGAAATGGGCAGCTTAAAATCAGTTGCTCCAGAAGAAGAGGCCTTAACCAAGCAGCTCTTGAGTGTGGAGTGTTCCCAATTAATTAGGAGGGCTCTCAGCTGGCAGAATTTGGAGTTTCATGTGCATTTGCAGCCTGCTGTGAACTGTTTGGTGTACCAAAGAACAGCTTAGGTTGGAAAAGACCTTCAGGATTGAGTCCAATCTTTGACCAAACACCTCCGTGTCAGCCAGACCATGTCCAGTCCTTCCTTCAACACTTCCAGCCCCTTCCAATGTTTAATCACCCATTCTGTGAAGAAATTTCTCCTGAATACTTCAGAACTTGTAGCCATTTATATAAATTTACAAAAGATCTTTCTTCTGAGCTGTGTCACAGTAAAAAGAATTTTTTTTTTTTTTTTTTTTTTGGGTGTGAAGGGTATTGTTCCTGGAAGTTAAGGTTTGAAGGGGATTGCTGTTTGGACCTTGGCTGTATGGATTAAGATCTGCCTCATTAAATCTCTACAACCCTGTTAAAAAATTGAATTAGGATGCAGAGGTGTAAATAAAACAGGCACTTAACCCAGCATGGTTAACTAGCCAGATCTTACAATTCCTCACCAGCTCTTTGGATATCAACTAAATTGGCAAGGAACAGAAGACTTGAAACAAAGCACATGCAGAATGAATTACTAAATGGTTTTGGTACACACTTTTCTCCTGCTTCTTGTTTATTGCTACCACTGCAATGGGAACTGCTGTGTTGACCTCTATTTTCTTCACTGTAGGTGGTGGCTCATCCCTCATTCTCCTTTCTAGCAGAAAGTGGTAAAAAAAAAAGTGACAATTTTTTTGTATCAAACCCAATTTTTTTTTTCCCTTGTCTCTCTTCTGAAAGTTTTTGATACAGAAATCCCCAATTTTTCTGTACAACCTCAGACAGGGCCTGACTCCACTCATGGGCAAGAATTCCTTCCTGATCTCCAATCTAACTCAGCCAGGTTGAAGCCATCCCTCTTGCCCTGTCCTGCACTGGTCTCAAGTCCCTCTCCAGCTCTCTTGGATCCCTTTAGGCACTGGAAGGGTCTCTGAGGTCTCCCTGGAGCCTTCCCTTCTCCAGGCTGAGCACCCCCAGCTCTGTTCTTTGTGATGTTCTGCCTCCAGCACCTTGGGTCCTGTCCTGACCAGGCTTTGTTTGAGTTATGAACTGTATTGGATTTTTCATTTGTCCAAAAAATGAGAGTTCACTTAAATATCACTTTAATGTTGCAGCTTTCCCATGCTTATCTCCAAGCTTGAGGAAAAACAACAGATAAACCCCCACAGTTGCTATTATTGAAATGTAATTGGGCTGTGTGAGTGAAAGTTTTTAATGAGTTTGTTTGTTTTAATCTGAGGATTAAGCAGTTTACCCTCATGGCTCAAGGGAGGTGAAATCACTACGCAGGGATGTGGCAGTAGGGCTCTGCAAGGAAGATTTTCTGCTGGAGTTGCTCATGGCTGGAGTCCTTTAGGAGCTGGGAGAGTGTTGCTCATGGGGCTTTTTTGGGGGCTTTGTTCAGTGGGACCAGAGGTGTTGCAGGAAGGGGATCAAGGATTTGGGAAGAAGCAGGAGCTCAGACTAGAAATGAGCTGAGTGCACTCAGTCATGTTCCCTTTGGCTTCTCTAAGTCCTCACAGGCCTTGCATTAAAACCTTGGTCCCCTGGAGACTGCTGCCCATAATAACAGACCTGCTCCCCAAATCTGTGATGATCCATGCTGGGTTTGTCTAGAAAAGCTGAAATCAAATGTTTTCTTAACGCTTGGCCTGTTGGTTGTTCTTTTCCCAGGCAGTGTGGGGTTGAATGCTTCTGGAAAAAGACACCAACAGCCTTTTCCAGTGAAAATGGAATGAGTGTCTCTGCTGGGGTTTTTTTGGTTGGGGTTTTTTTTTTTGTTTTGGTTTTTTTTTTTTTTTGGTAAATTTTTGGGTTTTTTTGTTGGGGTGTGTTTGGGGTTTTTTGTGGTTAGGGAAAAAAGAGTCCTGTGCTCACAGCCATTTTCCTGGGGAAAGTATTTTGTTAAGAGATGTTGTAAACTTTTTTTTTTCTGCCTTCATCTGTTTTGTTCTGCCCTGTCCACTCACAGGTCATGGTCATTAAATCTGGACTGATTTGATTGCCCTCACTTGATAAATCACCACTTTCTTGTCTTGATTTTTATTCTGTTTGGTTCAACACTTTAACACCCAGGGGCAGAAGAGCTGTTCTGCAGTAAGCCAGGGAGCAAACTTGTTAAAGTACATGCAGTGTGTTCTGCAGTATTTTGGGTATTTTTTCCCCTTTAAAATAGTCTTGTGTTGCTAAACTTGACTCTCTAGCCTGGCTCAGTGTGAGAGCAATTTTGAGGTGAGTGCTGCTGGAGATAGTTTTTGTTTTAGGAAGAAATCCTTGAATTTGGACAAGAGAAAACAACCTCGAGTTCTACCTGGGAAGATTTAGATTGGGTATTAGGGGAAAATTTAATCACTGGAAGGGTGGTCAGGTACTGGCACAGCTTCCCAGGCAGTGGTGGAGACATCAGCCCTGGAGGGATTTAAGAGATGTGAGGATGTGGCACTTGGGGACAGGTCAGGGGTGGCCTTGGCAGTGCTGGGGGAATGGTCGGACTTGATAATGATTCTGTGTAAATTCCTCTGCTCTTGAAGCTTCTGTGGGTAGGGTTATGTTATCCTGCTTTGTGTGGTAGGATCTGACCCAACTGCTGCATTCCTCCCTTTCCCTGTCTGCCATTTCCCACATGCTGAAGTTTCCCAAGAGATTTGATTTTTTTTTTTTCCGGGGCACAGCATTTAAGACAACTCCACTTCCAGCAAATACTTGGATGGCTTTGCAGTGCAGGTGTCTGGGCTCAGCAGAACTCATCCCAGGGGGTTTTTCCCTGATGTTTGGCAGAGTTTCTGTGCCTGGCTCTGTTGCCCCACCATGGCACAGCCCTTTCCCCAGGAGCACTGCCTGTCCACCTTCCTCCCAGCTCTCTCCTTCCAGGCTGTCAAAGGCTCTTGGCAGCATTTTGGAGCTGTTGGATGGTGACATTATGACTGGTCACGTGAAGGCAACACATTAATAATAAAAGAATTGTCCTAGAAAGGCCTTCCTGCCTTGAGAATCAGCTGTGATCACAAAAGCAGTGCAGAAAGTGAACCTCAGGGGGAGAAAACACTTTGCAGAAGCTTCTTAATGCCTCTCCCTCCTGCTCTGGCAAGAGCTGGCAGTCATAGAGCTGCCCATCCCTAATCCTGTTGTTATTTGCACAGCATTATTTACATATTTACATGGTGTTATTAGCACACAGGGGTGACCCTGCAGCACTGAACACCACATAAAATCACAGCTTAAACTGTCACAGATCACAGCAATCCTCTGTGGTATCATTTGCACATCTTTATCCACTGAGTTTGGTGTGAGGGAGGCTGGAAAGGGAAAGGACAAAGCAAATGATAACTCCAGGTTTTGCCCTGCGACTTTGTTCATTTTTAGTTGGGTTTGGTTTTGTTGTTTTGGTTTGGTTTTTTTTTTTTTTGGTTTTGGGTTTGGTTTTTTTTTTTTTTTTTTTTTTTTTTTTTTTTTGTTGTTGTTGTCATTTTGAATTCAGTTTGTGCCTGTGAGTGAATCTGTCACCTTCCACTGAGAGCCTCTTGCTGCTCAGGGCACAGCAAGATATTTCTCCTGTGTCTTCAACCTGACAAATGATGGTTTCCTGGCTCTCCTGAGGAGTACAAGTGTTTGCAAACATTAATGGAAATATATCTAACTATAGAAACATCATTCTTCAGTGAAGGTTTCTTCAGCTGAAAACCTGGTGTAGCTCCATTGCCTTCAGCAAGGTTATGAGCACAGTGGCTTCAGCTACAGCTTCTTTCAAGCCATCACACCCCAAAAATTGAGTCTGAGGCTTTTACCTGCTGTCTGCTGCTGCTTCAGATTCCACAGGTTGTGGGTTTGTGCTGGGGCAGGGAAATGCCTCCCAAGGGAGGTGTGAGGTGGTCCCAGTTCTCCTGCCTGAGCCCCAGAAGTCATTCTGTAGGTGTAGTTCTGTGATGAAGAACCTCACTCTTGGAGCAAGCACAAGCTCCTTTTTTCCTCCTGAAATAGCAAATGCCATCCTGTGGGTCTGACCTGAGTCACTAATGGATCCATTCACAGTCCCATCACAAAGCCCAGTTGTGGCTGTTTCTATCAATAAAGAAACCCCCCAAAACTCTGCTTAAAATGTCTTATTTTATCTCAGACTTGTTTCCTTGGGACTCCCCTGCAGCTTCCTGAGGTAACAAATGATAGGACAGGAAGAAACAGCCTGAAGCTGCACCAGGGGAGGTTTAGATTGGATATTAGGAAAAATTTCTTTACAGAAGGGTGGTCAGGCACTCTGCCAGGCTGCCCAGTCCCCATCCCTGGAGAGATTTAAAAGATGTGTGGATGTGGCACTTGGAGATGTGGTTTAGTTCTGGATTAACAGTTGGACTCAGTAATCTCAGAGGGCTTTTCCAATCTCAACCACGCCAGGATACACAAAAATATTTCACATTGAGCTGCAAATGCACGTGAAGCTCTGGATTACTTCTGAATCTGCTGGGCTTTGCACTTCCACTACCTCCACTCATTCAGTCTTTCCCAGTAGTCTTCTTTCAGTCTGCTGCTGAGGCCTTTTGAAGGCCAGAAGGCACCAATTTCATAGAGAAAATGTGATTTTTGCAGAAGGCTTTTGTGTGAAGCACAAACCTCCTGCCTGAGCTTCAGCTGTGTGCTGCTCACTTCCATTTTCCATCTTGTGAGCCTCCCAAGCCTTCTGCACAGCCTGCCCACGGCTGCTTGTTGTGCCTGTGCTCCTGAAATCCCACACTTGTGAAATTCGTGGGGGTTTTTTTGGAAGTGTAGCTTCCTCCTCGTGACCACCAAGTGGTGCTCTGCACTGCACCTTGCTGCAAGGCAAGCTGTTGGCATTTCGGGATGGGGGTTCAAAAGCTGTTTTCAAATGCAGGAATGAGCCAGAGAGAAGAGGGAACAAGCTGAGAGCCTTTTCCTTCCCCCTTGCTACAAGGATCTCATTATTCACAGCTTTCTGCTGTGCTTTCTGCTGTGCCTGCCTGGTGATTGATGGAGCTTGGTGATCATCAGATGTGATAAGTAGTCTCAGCAGTTTCAATTTGGGTGTTCAGCTTGGCTGCCTTCGAGGCTTTGGAGACAGGGAGATGGCTATCTGTGGCTTCAGCACTTGATCCTGGCAGGTGTGTGTCGTTTGGATTGCTGAAAATCACAAGAAGCCTCTCAAACCCTTGTCCCAGAGTAGTTTTTTGGAGATAAAAATGCCATGCCTGTTCTCTCTTGGTTGGTTTTTGCACCCAGTCTGGGGAAAAGCTCTGTTCATGTTCCTCTTCCCTGGTGTTCTGGCTGTTCAGAGCCTCTCCTGTTAAGTTTTGGGATTGTTGAGAGCTGTGTTGCTCTCAGCAGAGGGAAAAGACCTGCCTACATTAACTTGTCTCTGCAGCTTTCCTCTGAGCACTCTCCAGGTGCCTCTCTCAGCTTCACAGTTGTGTGTTTTGTATGAAAACCTGCATTTTGACAGAGAAAATTCTGATCTTGATTCTGAATGTTGGGCACATTATAATCCAGAAACTGCCTATAAAATGCAATGGTAATTTAAGGGGCTAACTCCATCCCTGTGAGCTCCATTAGGTGCTCTGTGTGGTGTCATTGTGGCAGGAATGATCCTTCCAGGTACCAAAAGCCATGCTCTAGCAGGATGATGCAGCTAAATCCCAGCAGCAGCTCATTTGTATGGAATACAGGAGCAGAACTGAAAGGGATTGTCTTGTCTGGTGAGCTGAGGAAAACGTGCAGTGTTTGGAAGCAAATCCTTGAATGACAGGGGAGGGAGATGCCATGGGACAGCACAGTGGATCAGTGGGTTTATAACATGCACTGATTTCTCATATTCCCACATCTCATATGATATTCCAATCTGTGGAGGCCATTTAATCCAGGCTGGATTGCCACCAACCTCTATGAGGTACAACTGCAGCAGAAATAAAGGGAAATTTGGATAACAAAGGGTGATTTGGCTGGATTGTTAGTTTTTAGTGCCTGGATGCAGGCTGATGGGCTCTTCCAGTCTGACTACACCAGGAGGGAATTCTTCTACAGGGCTGAGCAGAGTTGGTGTAAATCAGATAAAAGTGCATAAATACTATATTTTGATTCTCAGCCTTGAAAAACTAACTGTGAGAAATTCAAAGCATGCCATTGTTCCAGATATTACCTTTCCCTGGTGGGTGGCTCCATCAGAAGCTATTAAATAGCTCCAATGCAAATTCTGGCATAGGATGTCCCTGAGACTTTGGGAACTATGACTTGGGAGAAGGAACTGTGGGAAGACTGGCTCTATATTTGCCCTGCTCTAGGCTTTCTTCAGCATCTGCAGCCAGTTGTGGTTAGAAATAGGAAAAAAATAGGAAAAAAGTTTTGGTTTGATCCAGTACAGTGGTTCCTGTGTTGCATTTTTAGGTTCCAGTGATGAAATATGGCTTAAATATTTATTTTTCCATTTGTTAACAGTACAGAGTTTTGAAACAAATGGGTATCTGCTTTAGATGGAATTACAGAAGGGTTTTAGTTGAAAGGGACCTTAAAGATCATCTTGTTTCAACCTCCCCTCTTCCATGGGCCTTGCACTAAATTCACAGGAATTTCCTCAAAGTCACAGTTGTCAGCTCTCCTCTGAAGTGTTGGCAATGCTGCTTTCTTTCCAGCACTTTCCAAGGCCAGCTTGGGATGGGGCTTGGAGCAGCCTGGTCTTGAAAGCAGTGCCCTTTCCAGAGCTGGGAAAGACTCAGTAAGAGCTAAATACAGACCCAACTTATTGCTGCCTCCAAGACTGGAAATCAGGCAAAGAGCTCTCACTTGAGCTGTAATTTCTTAAGCAGGGAGCTCTGTAGTTACAGATGCCCAGGTGTTGGTGCACATGCACATCCTTGTTTGCACCCTGCTGCTAGGAAGCAGAAAATTGCTGCATTTCCCACTGATTTGAGAGTCTGAGACAACATCTCCTTGTTCCCCAGGAACTTGCAGTGGTGCTGAGCTCCTCCAAATGAAGGTGTCTTTCCTGTCAGGGACAGGCACAGGTTTGTTCAGCTGCCTTTGGAGGAGCTCACCTAGAGAGATCTGGGAACCTTCTGCCTGGTGGGATGTCTCCTGACATTTCTGTCTCCCTGGCCAGAGGGTGAGGAAGAGGAAGAGGATGAAGAGGAGGAAGAGGAAGAAGAAGAGGAGGAAGAGGAAGACGAGGAGGACAAAGACATAGACCTGATGGATGAAAGCATGGAGGGTGACACGGAGCTGCCAGGCTTCACACTTCCAGGAGAGACCTCCCAGGAGCCCCTGGCTGGCCTGGAGAACCCTGTGGCCCAGCTGGCTGGAGTGTCCTACCAGGTTCCTGACACCATTGAGTGGGAGCAGCAGAACCAGGGTCTGGGTAAGAGAAAATTCCCTTCTCCCTTTACCCTTCACATCTGCTCTTCACTCTGTGTGAGACAGTTCCTCCTACCAGTCATGGGCTGGCTCTCAAGCTAAACTCAAAGCAGGTTCATTCATGAGGAAACCCAGTTCACCAGTGACAGCTGCTGAAATTGGGATGTGTCCCAGGCAGTGTCACCTGACTTGTCATTTTGGGGAAAATGTGGATACTCCAAACCTGCTCCTTCATTCCCAGAGCTCGGTGTCGTCTTGCTCCAGGGCTGCACAAAAACCCCATAACTTCTGAGATTCCTGGGGAAATTTCAGTTCCCTTTGCCCAAGGTGGGTTGGTGCAGGGATATTTGTGCTGTGGGGACAAAGGAGCTGGGTGTTTGCTCATCAGCCCTGCTGCTACTTCAGCAACATTTGTCTGAGTTCCCCTTTCCTGGCATTTTGAGGGGTCCCCCCATGGGAACCTGTGCTGGCAGTGTGAAGACAAACCTGTAAAGCCTCTGTAAAGCTTTATGCAGTTTATTCCTGCTGTAAATACAGGCCCTGTGTTTAATGACTGGACTGGCTTACTCCACCTAGGAGTCAGTGTTTAAATGTGTGAAGTCCACATGATGCAAAACTGGTGTGGGACAAGGAAGATCTTAGAAAGGAATTTGTCCAGCTTGGCAAAAGGCTGTGGAATAATTTCCCAGCATACTCAATTCCCAAGCCAAGCCCTGTCAAACACAATGGGAACTTTTCAGGTGAATTTGTGAGAGTTGAACCACATCTAGACAGAAAGTCTTTATGTCTGACTATTAGAGTTAGCTGTTCTGAGAAGCTCATCAAATAAAAAAACCCAAAGTATTTTATGTGTTGTCTATTATATCTAAGAGATTTCTATCACTTCCCCTGAATGCATAATTCTGATTTAACCTGGAGGTTCTCCTCTGTGATGCTGTTTCCAGCCTGCTTTAGTGATGTTGGCTTCCTTAATTGAACCAAAGATTGTGTTTCAGGAACTGTGTGGGAGGGTTGATTTCCAGAACTCTGTGGGAGGGTTGGCCTTTGAGGGGAGATTGAGCTGGCAGCAGGACTGATCCCTCCCTGTCACACTGAATCCTGCTGGAAAAGCACCCTGTTGGGTGGTGGCTGTGTCAGACCTGTTTCACACGTCCTGCTGTCCCACCAGGCTGCACAGGAGCTGTGCCAGGGGAATAATTCAGAGTCCTTAAGGGTTTCTGGTAGTCTTTGGCAAGCTGGGTGAAAGAAATGCGTGGTGCTGTTGTGGATGACAATGTTTGCCATGAACTGTGGGGTTGCAGAGGAGGTTGTTCTGTGTCAGGCACAACTCAGCTCATGGTTTGTGCAGGTCTGGACTGGAGTCACAGCTGCATTTCCAGCTGCTGGAGGAAGAGGCTCAGGGTAGGAGTTGCATATCTGGAACAGCAGGCAGGTGGGAAAGCAGTGACCAGGAGCTGATGCTGTTCCTCAGACCCTGGAAAGGACATCTTTCCAAAAGCTGCAGACAAGGAATACACAGACTGTGTGGTAAAAGGCAGGATCCTTCTCCCCAGCTTATGTTTTATTGACTTCCATGCACACTGGAGGAGCCCCTGTGAAGTGTGAGCTGGGTCAGCATCAGAGGGATGGCTCTGAGCACCTGAAGGACTGGGCAGGCAGGGATTTTGGTGTTCTCTGGAAGTCACCAGATCCAAGTGGTTTGGATTGCCTTTTGTTTTTAGGCTGTTGCAGTCAGTGCAAACATCCATGAGGGAGAGGATGAGGCTGTGGCTGAGTTCATTTTTAGGAATTGGTTGGGACTTTTGTGCAGTGCTGTGCTGGCAAAAAAAGAGGGAATGCAGTGGGATCAGCCTCTCTGTTTGTGACTCACCCCTCTGAATCCAGCAGGCACTCTTTACACTTATATAAAGAGCCATTTATTCTTTTCCTGTCTGGGTGACCTCAGTGGCTCTGTGACACTGCTCCTTCCCCCTCTGCAGTGTGCTGGTGCTCAGTAGTACTCCTAAGAGAAAGGGGAATTATTTATGTTTTAGAGGCACAAAGAAAATGGAACTAGATGAGGAGATTGGAGCTAAATGATCTTTAAGATCCCTTCCAACCCAAGGCATTCCATGATTCTGTGAAAACCAAGGGCTTGCATGAGCTCACACTGATAACCCAAGGCCATGGAAGGAGCTGAACCCAGGGGATGAGAGCTGATTTCCTGGGAGTGAGTGGGGAATGGGAGATGCCTCTGCAGGAGTGCAGCCCTTCCCCTCTCCAGTTTGTGCCAGGTGAGAATTTCTACCCTGGTTCCCAGCTCTGGATTCAGGGGCACACATCAGGATCCCTCTGTGTCCATACCTGGTCTTGGCCTTGTGCTTCTTTTTGGAGTGTATTTGGGAGAACAGGAAAAGTGGGAAAAGCACACAGCTTGTGTCAGCAGGCTGTTAAGAACAGAAGAAATCCCCCAAACCTGGCAGGAAGCTGGAGGAGCTGCTCCCAATGTTCTGTTGGAGCACCTGGAGAGCCCAGACTCACTGTAAAAGACTTGTTAAGCTCTAGAGCTGCTGGATGGGTGCATGGGCTGTTTTTCTTTGAAACCCTTTTTCTCTAGGTGATTTTCACCTTTGAAAATCCAGTTCTTTTTATTTGATTTCTAACTGTTTTGTAACTGCTGGACATCCCCAGAAGAGCTCTGTGTGTCTCTTCCTTCCCTAAATAGTGCTGAGATGTGAAGAGTTTCCCTTTTTGTGTAAATTAAGCAGGGTTTGGAAGGGGAAGTTGTTCTACTTCACCTGGGATACAGCTTTGGAAAGGAAGACCTGAAGGAAGGTGACAATACCCAACAGAGAACAGGGTGAGAGGACAACATCAAGCACCAAACTTTTACAGTTGGCATTTTTCATTTTTAAAATACTTGGCACACGTGTCTTCCTCCTGGGGATGCTTCTGTCCTCTAGCCTTCAGAATTTTGACATTTAATGCTAAAATCCATAGTGCAGAAGAGCCCAGCAGTGTTGGAAGAGCTCCTTCTCAGGTCAGTTATTAAAGAGTTTGCTTGCTCAGATGGCTGACATGCTGCAAATCCCTGGAGAACAAGGAGCTTGATCCACAAAACAGCTTGGCAGGGCAAGAGACAGTTTGGATTTTTGTAGTGGTCAATGAGAAGGCGCTGGAGGAACAGAATCATTAAAAATGTCAGTTCTGGGCAGTCAGATGGTCCTACATTAACTCCAGCTGAGCAAAAGCCATTTATAAGCACCAGTAACAAGACTGACAGTTTTACAGCCCATCAACTGGCTCTCTAACCAGCAATACATAGACAAAGAGTAAAGCAGAAAATGAGAAAATCTGTGCATTTATAAAATAGAATTTGACCCTCCAAAAGCTGTCCTGGCAGCCTGCAGCTCCAGGGAAGCAAGAATATGTTTTGAATTTGAAGCTGAATATGATTTGAGATCTGGTTTGGTGTCCTGTTCAAGTGCTTTGCTTTCACAGGTTGCCAGTGAAGGGCAGAGCAGCACTTTTGGACCTCTCTGCATTCTCTGTGAGGGGACTTTGGTGTCTCTGTACCTGTTTCTTGATTCGTGTATAGGTGGTGTGTGGTAGGCAAATATTAAACATATGACAGTGACAGAGGAACGTCAAGACCAGGTGTACAGCTTGAATTTTCAGGGAATAAATAAAAATACCTGATTTTTCCCTGTTCCCTCTTTTGTGATGCATTACCAGGAGAGCTGCAAGTGGTTGAGGTGGGTTCAAACCTGGGGAACAGTTTATGGTCCTTTAGTTATCCCTCATGCATCTTAGAGCAGGTGGTCTTTGCTGTGCAACTCCAGGGGGATCAAACCCCTCTGCTTCTGTTGGTGGTGGCTTCTTCTCCCAGTTCTCCAGAGTGTTTATCCTTCCAGTTCTGTGAGAATTCTTAATTTAACAAGAATGAGCCAAGAGCAGAATGGTCTCAGACTTCCAAGCTCTTTCCTGATGCCTTAGTGCTTGCCTTTCATCCACACCCAAGGTGAGTAACTCCTGCTATCCACAGTAGGTAACAGCAGGAGGTCCAGGGCAATTCACTAAGCCTTTAATTTTGCCACACAGGGGCATGCAGCAGTTTGCTTTGAGCATTTAAAATATATGGAGCTGGTGTTTTCTTCTTTCTCCATTTATTGTCCACTTGATGTAATTTTTGTGTGTTTGCTAACGTGGTTTAGCACCTTTGTCTTCATCAACCTGCAGTTCCACATTACCTCTGAATTTACTCTCTGTGGTGGCTTTGTATGTATGCTAGGTACTATTTTTTTTTCTCTGTTTTAACCTAAATCCATTTTTGTCCAGGTTTGTCTTTCTTTAGCTGACCCATTGGTGTGTTTTTGGCATCCACCTGTTTATGGCAGGGTTTTAGCTTGTGAGAAGTCACCTGAGTTGCCTTGTTCCACAGCATTTGTTTTTGATTTCCATCTACCCATGGAGGAATTGTACACCGGGGAGTTTGGACCATCCCTGTGGATAGGATTTAGATTACAAAAAAAAAAAAAAAAAAAAAAAACCAACAAAACAAACCAGCAATTTAGGAAAAAGTTATGAAGTGTGACAATATAATTCTCAACATGTAGTTTCCAAAATATAAACCATGTCTGTGTTTCATGTATTTTTGTGAGTAGGACATTAGTTCTTACCATAATGGCAGGTTGTATAACTCTCTCAGGTAATGACAAAGCACTTGCACAATAAACACACTTTTGGGATGTGATTTTTTTTAAAAAAAATATATAATGGATAAAAAAATTTTGCAGCTCTGAGCAGCTACTTATAGAAAAATAGCTCTCATTGTATTGCAAATCTGTGGTCACAAATTACACTGCATAAACCATATAACAGATGCCTCTGGTTAATGATGGTGAGGCAGAGGAGCAGAAGGACAGTAGTGGAAGATGATGAATGTTTGAAATGTCATTTTTACAGGAAGATAGGATTAATGCTTTTATGGGCAAAAATAACCAGCATTAGGAAGGCAGGAGCTGAGACTCAGAAATTAGTAATATGTTCTTTAATTGCTGCCACAAATGGATCTATTTTAAGTACTCTTACAGCTCGTGGCATTGGAACATCGGAGTGCCTTTTAATCTTTAATGCATTTATCTCCTTAATCACCCTGGAAAGGCTCATCTGTGTTTTAAAGGTGGTGAGCAAACCACAGAGAGGCCCAGTGACCCCTCTGGTTCCACAAGGGAGCCTTTGGCAGAGTGGGGATTTGAAGGAGGGGAATTAAATTGGCACTTGGGCATTGCCTTTCCCTCCTGGAGGCAGGGTGTGCACACCTGCATCTCTCCCTGGAATGGAAGCAAAGGATCACTCAGAGAGTCACCATCCTGACAGTCCTGGGAATCCCAGGTGGGAGAGGCTGGCAGGAGCCAGGATGAGGAGCATAACCAGCAAATTCTCCTTCCCCACGTGTTCCAGGTGCAGCTGCCTGCAGCAATCCTGTCCTCTGTGGCCTTGCTCCATCCATGGTATTTGTGGGAGGTTTGTGACACCAGGCACTGGCCGTGCAAGGTCTGGGTTCCAGACGGCTGCAGACAGAAATGAGCAGCCTCAGGAGCAGAGATGATTATTTTTCCTGTCTTTCTGGGTGCTCCAAATAATTTATACAGTTCCATATGTTCCTTGCTAGCTCCCCTTCCCTCTCCCAAGCAGCAGTGAAGCTCCCACCATCAATCCGTGCCTAGCTCAGGTTTCTGTCCCTCGTAAGGGATGTGCACTTCCTTTGGAATTGCTTCTTTTTTACCTAAGAGATTGTTCATGGTTGCATCTTCACTATGGAGCAGACTGATATTTAATCAGGTTTGTCTTGTCAAAGGGAATTCTGCATCCTGTCTGTGAGCAGTGATGACCCTCTCTGCCAGCTCGGGGTGACACTGGCTGTTATAACAACAGAGCAGCTCCCAAGAGGGGACAATTCACATCAGAGATGGCTTTTGCTCCTTGTCAGGTCTAATTCCAAGGTGTTTTGGGGGGTGTGTCTCTCTAATATTCCTTCTTTCTTCAGCCTGCTCACTCTCTGCACAGCCCTATGCTGGGATCTTGGTCAGTGGCACCTTCCAGGGGACACAAAACTTGGACAAGCCTGAGCCCTGTGGTCCTGACCTGCCACCCTTTTGTGCTTTTCCCTTGATCCATCCAGCACAAGACTGCTGTGCCCTTGGGAATGAGGCCAGTGTGTTCCAAAGGGAAGACAGGAACAGTGTGGGCTGGGATGAGGAGATTCCAGCCACGGAGCATGAACCCCTGATGAGCTGGAGCCACGTCCTTCCTCTTGGAAGCACCTCAGCTCTTGACCTCAAGGAGGAAATCAAGGCTAAGGGAAGGGAATAGAGATGAGGGAAATGGTTGAGTCTCCATCCCTGGAGGGATTTAAAAGCTGAATGGATGTGGCACTTGGGGACATGTGTTAGTGGTGGCTTGGCAGTGCTGGGGAAAGGGTTGGTCTTGATCTTTGAGGGGCTTTTCAAACCGGTCCTGTGATCTTAGCAGTAAATCAGAAGATTTCGGGGTGTCTTGGTGATTCCCAGCTCAGCTATCAGAAAGAGGTGACACAGAGCTGTTGCTCTCAATAACCAGGCTGATATTTTACCCTGACATTTTTGTTGGAGTATATCGGGAAACAGCAGCATTAAAACATCCTTGGATACATTACTTTGAAATACCAGCCCTTCCACTAAGTTTATGCATCCTGTGTCAGAGGAAGACTAATCCCATTTGTTACCAGCCCTTAAGTGCTGCCTCCAGGGGCTGGGGGAGGATTTAGAGGCATTTTCTCATTTTTGGCTCTGCCTTCTCTCTCCCTGCCCATGGAGAAGATGGAACCCCATCAGACAATGTATTAAACTGAAGTTACTGGCTGCTGCAGGGAGGAGTGAAGAGATCCTGTCCATCCATGGCATTTCTGCTTCTTTCCCTTCAGTTTGGAGAGAGTTGGCACGAGCACATGGAGGAATTGTCTGCCAGTTTGTGGAGAGAGGGACTTTGGTCACAGTGGTTGGTGTGAGAGGTCCCAGTGAGTGGGGAAAGTTTCTGACGGATTCTGGGATACATGGATGCATCCAAGTCTGAGGGCTGCTGCCAATCCTGCCTGCCCTAATCCCCACTACCCTGCTAGGCAAAAATTCCCTGACAAACCTGCAAGGAGGATTTAGCAGCTTCTCTGGTGGAAACATCTGTGAAAGACTCCCCTGCACAGCTCAGCTGGGGGACTCTTGGGTGATGTCTGTGTACAGAGAGCATTAGGGAAGGTTTACTGAGGGGAATCCTTCACCAAAAAAGTTGTCAAGCTTTGGAACAGGCTGCCCAGGGAAATGATTGTGTCACCAGCCCTGGAAGTGTTCAAACAACTTGTGGATATGGTTTAGTGATGGAAGTGGTGGTTGGTGCTGGGTTGGTGGTTGGACTTGATGATCTTTGTAATCTTTTCCAGTGTTAATTCTCCTGTGAAATTCTCCCTCCTTGGCTTGCTGGGTAGCACAGATGGGCAGCTGCAGCAGCACCAGGCTCCTGGGCTTTCCCAGCACAGGAAGACTCCTAAAAGGCTTTCTGCTGCACCTCCAGTTGCTCCTGTCAGCCCAGGAAAACAAAGCTGGAAAACTCAGGCACGTGTCTGAGCATTTCTGACCTTCCCCAGCTGTCTGCCTCTATCCATCTGTTTGACACAGCCTTTAAAGTTAGGATGTGTCTACCTTGGAGCATGACTTTGCATTTGCTGCTGCAGGTAATTTATCTTGAGGGGTTTTTTTGCCTGGGTTCAGGGATAGGGTCCATTAGCCTGTGCAGAGCTCCGTGCTCCGAAGGCTGGGCTGCATCTGCTGCCCAAGCACCATCTGGGTTCCTGCCCAGCACTGTGAGGCAGGAATCCTTCTGGGCTGGCAGCTGCTTTGGGTTGCCTGTCCCATTGCCTGTCAGCCCCTCTGGAATGTAAATCAGAGTGTCTTTAATCTGCAGTAATCCTTGTCCTTTCCCATCCCTGCACTTTCAGTGAACACACGTGTCACTTCTCAGCGTGTTTTGCCTCTTCTTCCACCTTTCAACTTCTACATGTCAGAAAACTTGGCTCCTTTTAGACAGAGGAGCTGGTTTTGAGCCCCTCTCTCCCTCTGGATTTCAGCAGTCACTTAGCTTGATTGAAGAACACAGGCAGGGCTGTGCCTTCCCTGGGTGAGAGTTACTCATTTTTCCTTTGTGTGCCTGTCTGGGTGGCCTTTGCCATGTAAAAAGAGGTTTGTCCTTACATTGGAGGAATCACATTTATTTTCTAATAGTGATCTATACTGCAGTGCAAAAATCTCTCTGTTTTCATGGCATTCAAAAAATGGAGAGAGGGGAATGTGAAGGTTCATCAGCCTTGAATTGTCTCTGTCCTTCTGGGGATTTACGTCAGAGGCTGATCTTTGGGGTTAAAATGTTGCCCCCATGGCAGAGCTGGGGAGAGAAAAATGGAGGAAAAGAGCTTTTTGCAACAAGTAGCAGGGAGAGAGAAGGTAATTTATTGAGAGGGTGATTTTAAAATGTTCCTTCTTAATGAGAATGTAGATGCACTTTCTGCTTGGACAGTGCAAGCCACAAATGACTGATGCTAAACCTGTCTCCCCTCTGGTGTTCACTCAGATTAAAGCCCCTTGAGAATCAAAGGACATCCAAGTTATTTCCTGGAAGGATGTTCTCTCTCTCTAAATATATATATATGTAGAAGCTCTGCTCTGCCTGAGAGTGAGTTAGGAACATATATTGGAAATAAGCAAATTGCTCAAACTTTGCCTGACAATAAAATAATTACCTCAAACCTCAAACAGCAGTTGTTGTTTTGCAAAGATGCTGAGTATCAACATTAATCACAGACAGGGGTCGATATGGTGAGAATTATTAGAGGCTTTTGCATTCTTTTTTTTTTTTCCTCCCTTGTTTTTGAGTAATTCTAATCACAGCCTCATCTAGTAATGAAGGGTTTCAGCCAGGCTGCTCCCTGATAGCCTATCATTTATTTTAATATACCAGCAGCACCATCTGTGCTTGAGGCTTTATTAATGTGAAGTGAGGCCAAGAGGGTCTCCATTCTGAGTCCTTTTTGAGGCTGTTTTTCCCAAATCCCCCTTTCCCCTCGGAGCACTCAGGCTGCCTTTCTCACTCAGGTGTGTGAATGGTTCTGCAGCAGTGGCTGCTCACCCTCCTGTCTCTCATCCCCAGGGGACTCCTGCTTTGTTTAGCAGTGTCACATGCTGTGCTGCTGTCACTGTCCCCTTAAGCTGGATGTGCTGCTGCACCCGTCAAACTTAGGCATGCCTGTGCCAAGGTGATCCAGAGGATGCTCCAAGGTCCCTGTCAGGAGCAGTGCCCAGGAAGCCACCCCTGGCACATGTGGCATCTTGGTGACATTCCTGTGCTTTTGCTGTGTGTGCCAGTTATTCCAGCATTTCCTTCTGCACACTTTGGGACAGGTGTAACACCAGCAGAGGATTTCCAGGACCCCTCAATGGCTTTGGTGTGTGGTTTAGGACTGAGGACAGATCTCTGTCAGTCCCACCAGAAGCTGTTTCCTCCTGTGAGTGAGGGAGTGACTTTGCCCTGCTCAGTCCTGGCTTTCCTTACAACCACCCATAAGCAAATTCAGGAAAATGGTAAGACAGGGTTCATATAAATATTCTGCCAGGAAAATAACTTCCTTGTGGGTTTTGTAGCTTTCTGTGTCTGTTGGGATTGGTTAAATACAGTCTGTTTGGAATTTTTGGTTTTAGGGAGTGTTGGGTAGAGGGTCAATGTCATGTTAGACCCAGTGACATCCTGAGGGAAGCAGTGCCTTCTGGTTATATCTGTTCTCCCACAGCCAGAGCATGTTCCTGTGGGTGCTGTTTCACCTCTTAAGTCTCAGTATGCAGTACCTCCATGGTGAGTCAACCCTGCTCCAGTACAGCTGGATGGACTTTTCCAACTTAAACAATCCTCTGATTCTTTAACTGCAGTCTGGAGCAGGACAGGCAGGGAGTTAATTTCACTTTTGGTAGACAGAGGCCGCCAGGAGCGTTCTTTGCTGAGGTGCATGTCATAATGGAGCAGATAAAGTCAGAATCTCAGCTGCCAGAACTCAGCATTGCTCTGGTGAAGGCTCTGCTGCCACAGCCTTGGAGCTGCAGAGGGATCTGTGATCTTCTCTGGGACAGTGAATTTTGGGCTTAGCAGGGCTGCATCACTGGCTCCCTGTGTCTGATTCCAGCCTTTGCATCCTGACAAGCTCAGGGCAAGAGCCACAGTGGTTGTTTGGCCCAGGTTGAATGTCTCAAACCCTGCCTGGCTGCAGGCAGGCTCTGGCAGCTCCAGGCAGACAGAAATGCCTTTGGGGCACTGCAGGGCTTGGGGTGCAGCTCCATGGCTCCTTCCAAAGGCTCTGCAGGGGATTCTGTCCCCAGGGATGTCCCTGGAGCTGTGGCTGCAGCTGGTGGGAGCTCCTGGGAAGTGCTCCTGGGACATTGCCTGGCAAAGACAGTGGGACTTGATGATCTTAGAGGTCTTTCCCAGCCCTGATGGTTCTGTGAGATGCTGCAGCACCATCCCTCAAGCAGAGCAGGCAGCCCTGAACTGGAGTCACCTGCAGGAGGAAAAGCACATTCAGTGGTAGTAATTGACAGCAGCAGTGATTAGTTATTAAGGTTTGGTTAGTCACTGCTGTGTGGGCTCTGAAGATGAAGGTTTAAAGAACAGTGGGACTTTGTGGTTTGGTTTGGTTTTTTGGTTTTTTTTGGTTTTTTTTGTTTGTTTTTTTTTTAATATGCTCTGAATGTGCTTCAAGCTCCTCCAGTAATTCCCCTGGATATATTACATAGTGTGGTTGGGCAGGAGAGTTCCCCTGTCCTCATCTACCCTGGGGTGAGCCAGGAGAAGTCTGCAGCTGCCTGGATTGCTCCTGAGGGTGCTGGAGTCCCCTCTGATGGCCTGACAGCTCAGGTGTTTCCCTCCTCTGCTCTTCACTGCATAGAAGTTTGATTGGATATTATGAAAAAATTCTTCAACCAAGGTACTGCCCAGCCCTGGCACAGCCTGCCCAGGGAAAGGGTGATGTCCCCATCCCTGGAGGGGTTTAAAAGCCCTGTGGATGTGGCACTTGGGGACATGGGCTACTGGTGGCCTTGGCAGTGCTGGCAGAATGGTTGGACTTGATCCTCTTAGATGGCTTTTCCAACCTAAACAATTCTATAGTTTTATGATTCTAAAAGCAGATTTCACTGACAGGGTTCCCAGGTGATGAATGTTGGACCCATCCTGCTCTGTCCCCAGCCCTGAGCAGGGGTGCAGAGATTTTCCCCAAGGAGATGTTCCTCACAGTCCCTCTGAGCTTGGGATGGGTGGATGCTAATGCTCAAGGTAAATACATGGGGGAAAATAAGGCTTATTTATAAGGTGAGTAGGAAAGCTTAGATACTGCTTCTGAAATCCTGGAGAAAATCTTAGGGACAGTCAAGTTCCAGGGGGAAATTTAGGCTGAGAGTTGTTTTTTATTGTTAGTCCTGTAACCACAAGAGAGTGAATTTGAATGGCAAACTGGGGACTCTTGGCAAAGAGGAGAAATTACAGCAAAGCCTCTGTCCCAAATCCTTATGAGAGAAAGGGGAGGATGATATAGTAGGAGCACTGGCCTGGAGAGATGTGGGTGGATAAAGGAACAGAGAGAAAAATAACAACCAGCATTTTAGCTCTGAATACTCTGTGCCATTCTGCCCCTCTGTGCATCTGGAGAGGGATACAGCAGAGATGGAAAGGGAATGAGGAAGAAGGAGGATAACCAAAAGGATAAATTAACATGGATAACCAGAGGATAAATGGATTCTGTGCAAGGAATGACTGCAGAGATCTTCAGCTCCTGTATCCCTTTGGGTTCAAGTGGATGTGGACAAATGGCATTTCTCAGTCTGGAGAGATTGATAAATCAGGATGTTGTGATGAACTGGTTTCAGTTAAAAATT
This sequence comes from Cettia cetti, assembly GCA_013401135.1. NCBI lineage: Eukaryota > Metazoa > Chordata > Aves > Passeriformes > Sylviidae > Cettia > Cettia cetti. The sequence goes on from VZUI01076425.1 coordinate 28,489, forward strand.
CTTTGGGTCTGTCAATCAAACCTGTAACTGGGCTGGATCAGTTATTGCCCAATTCTGTCAATTGATTCACAATATTATAGGGTAAGGCCAGGAAATTGCTTTTCATGTTTAGGGCTAAATTTCAGACGTGCTCTGCAGTTTCATTGTTTTCTCTACCTACAAAGAATTTCAGATTTCAGGTGGCCTGTAGAGGTTTTGTTTGCACTGTGGAAGAGGCAGCTTTTCCCTGGGAATTCCCTTTGCCGAATATTTGCAGTTAAAAAAATAATCAGGTACTTCTTTAGAAGACTAAGGGGAAATTTTGACAACCCCAACCTCTTTCCCTACTAATATTTGTTAGTCTTGCAGCTAAGGTAAGAGCAGCTCACTTGTGAATCATAGAATCTCATCTTGTTTCAACCCCCTGCCATGGGCAGGGACACTTTCCATTAGATCAGGTTGCTCCAAGCTCCATCCAGGCTGGATTTGAACATTCCAGGAGTGGGGCAGCCACAGCTTCTCTAGGCAAGCTCTACCAGTGCCTCAGCATCAAGAATTTCTTCCTGACATCTGATCTAAATATCTTCTCCTTTAAAATCACAGAGAAATAAATACAAAAAAATGAGTTTTAACAGTGTCCTCTGCTTATTTCTTCCTTATGGTTTGTCAGTGACTTCTTTTTGTGTCTCTCTCTCTGCAGTTTGTCTTTCTAGTGGACTGAGACCACCCTTGTCAAGCCAACAGAAAATTTTCTGGCCCATTTGGTGTTCTTTGGAAAGCAAGCAGTACCAAGTGGCCCTCAGCACTTAGACCATAAACACTTGCTGCTAATTTGAAAGCAGATTGACCTCTGAGGCTTTACCCAGATAATGTCATGAAGGTTCTCTTGCATCAAATTGTTTCTTCATTATTTGAACAGATGATGGCAGCAAAATCAGGAGTTCACTCAGAGATACTGAAAATATCTTCTTAGAGCCACATCATATCACTGTCCTAATCAGAGAGTGGGCTCTGGCCTGTTCCAATCAGGGTAATGCCCTTTCAGGGTAAGTGAATTGTTACTGATTATCTCAATCTGCTTGGAGCAACTCCAGATCTGTTCATTTCTGAGCAGAAGGAGTGGGATGGGGGAAGGCCACAGCATTGGGTGTGTGTTTGGGGCAGCAGCAAACCCCACTGGAGGGGGGAGTCACACAGGAACTCTGTGCCATGTGTGAAATAAATGGCAAGTGTGGACAGCAGAGGATCTGAGGATAAATCAACCCTTTCACTGCAGGGCTGTGCAGAGCTTGTCTGGGAGGTGATGGTGATTTTAAAAAGTTCAGTGGGTGGCAGAAAACTTCACCAAGATTTTGGGATATTAATTTGTCTGCAAATCCTCACCCATAGCTGCTAATAGGTGCTGCAGAGAAAAGAGAGGTTTTTGTTCACAACACAGCAGCCTCTGGAACAGCCTCTCCACTGCAATCAAACTTAATTTATGAGGAGTTAGGTTGGAGGTACAAGACCAGAGGGATGTGGAGGTAGAGCCAGTGCTTAGTTTAGTGTTTACCCTCTCAAGCCAGGGCACCTCTCTCAGGTGTAGATAAAATCTGAAGGGGAGCCAGGAGCTGCAGGCTCCAAGTGATGCCAGGCACTGCCCCAGTTTGCTGCTGAGTCCTGCCAGCACAATTTTGCACCATCAGCCCCATGAAACCACATTTGCTTGTCTGGGGGTTGAATTTGGCCTTGAAATGCAGATCAGAAGAGGCCAGGTCCTACCATAGCCCACACCTTGAAGCTGCCCATCCAACCACTAATCAAAATTGCTCCTCTTCTTCAAAGCATTTCCCTTCAGAGTTTTTTTAAAAGTGTTTGAAATCAGCCAGTTTCCCCCATGCAAGCTAAAAATGGAGCTGCCTTCTCCACCTTTTGTTTGCCCCAATGTATTTGTAGCTCCTTCATTTGGATAGACCAGCATAAGTCATGTTCTGCCTCCTGCAAGAATTTTTGTCTGTCAAACTTCCTTTCTCCTCAGCCAGCACAGGCTCACTGAAACCTTTTGGTTTGATTGCCATCATCAGGTGTCTGGGTTGTTATTACTGAGAAATATCCATGGAATTATACCTGTGTTGAAGATATTTGCAGGTTTTCCCTCTGTTTTCTTTGCTGGCTTTGGGCCTCTATTTGGATGTAAATAGAATCAGAGAATCACAGAATGGTTTTGGGACCTTAAAGAGCATCAGTTCCACCTCCTAGAGCTGCACAAGGGGGATAATTATTCAGTTCTTCTATTTCTAAACATGCCAGTGCTTCGTGAGCACTGGAAAATGATAGTATCTTGTTTGCCATAAATGCGGTAATTATAGCTAAAACTCTTCATTTACATGGAAATGACAAACAACAAATTAGAATCAAGCATCTACAATTAGGGTAAAAAGCCACAGCAATTTGTTATTCTTCACAAGAAATCATTTTTCACATCATTTACTGGGAAGGAGGTCTCATTATATAATGATGTTTAGCTCTTCAACTACTTTTCAGCTTCGCAGCTTTATTAATTGCACTCACAACAGTTCTCTAATATAAACAAACATCTTCATCTGCTGGCTGGGACTGACAGCACTGACAGGATGTGCTGCATCCTGCTCTGGGGTGTCTGACACAGGAGGGACAGTGACCTGATGCAGGGGTCCAGAGGAGGCCACCAAGATGGTCATAGGGATGGAGCCCCTCTGCTGTGAGGGAAGGCTGGGAGAGCTGGGGTTGTTCACCCTGGAAAAAAGGATTTGGGGTGACCTCATTGCAGCCTTCTAGTACCTGAAGGGAGCTGACAGCAGAGGTGGAGAGAGACTTTTTACAAGGGCCTGGAGAGGCAGGACAAGGGGGAACAGCTTCAAACTGACAGAGAGCAGGGCTGAATTACATATTAGGAGGAAATTGTTACCCGTGGAGGTGGTGAGGCCCTGGCATAAGTTTGCTCACAGAAGCTGTGGCTGCTCCATCCCTGGGAGTGTTCCAGGCCAGGTTGGACAGGGCTTGGAGCAGCCTGGGATAGTGGAAGGTGTCCCTGCCCATGGCAGGGGGGGTGGAACAAGATGATCTTTAAGGTCCCTTCCAACCCAAACCATTGTGTGGCTCTGATGATTCTCTGCTCCACCAGAATCTGCCTTTTCCCTTGCACAGTTTCCAGTGTCTGAAGTTATAAATGAGAATGCTGAGGTTTCTGACCATGGGAGGCTGTGCAGCACCTGACCTGACCCCACACCACTGGCTTGGGATGAGCCCTCATCTCTGTGAGGGCCTTGCTGTGACAAAAACCCAGGGAGTGTAATGTGCCATGGAAGTGTCAGTCCCCAGGCTGAAATGAGCTGCAGGATGTCACAGTGTCAAAATATGAGAACCTGTGCTGGGTTTCATTCCACCCCAGGCACTCTGGGTTTCATCCCAGGCAATCTGCTCCTCTGGTGTTCAGGCTGCTGCCACTGTTGGGCACAGCATACAGTGAGGCCAAAGCTTTTGCCCGAGATGTGACTCCAAAATCACCTCAAAATATTCCCCAAGCTGAGCCTTTTCCCCCTGGGAAATCATTTCAAGGCAGCTGCCGGGTTCTGTGTGGGGGCTGCCAGCAGCAAGGGGTGAGCTCGTGTCCCCTGCAGGGGCTGATTTCTCCTGGGAATGGATCCATCACCCTGGTGCCTGTGGAGGGGTGACTGCCCACAGCCCCTGTGGCTCCTGTAGGCACCAAGCAGCCTGGCAGGACAGGAACCACGTCTGATTGATGTTTCATTTCAGCCAGTGCTGTACTAACACTTCCTGCTGCATCAGAGCCTGCTGCTTGAGCCCATTCTAACCTCATCACTTCAGGGGACGTGCCCAGAGTGCTTCCCTCCCCCTCTGCACATGCTGCAGAGTGGCAGTGTTCCTTCCAGGAGCGTTGCAGGGAGGGGAAGGCTCACTCCCACCACTCTGGCTCTGTTCCCTGTGCCTTACCTCCCTGCCTGCCTCACTTCCAGGCACGGAGCGTTCCTGTGCCATCGCTTTCCTGGAGCTCAGAGCCTCATCAGCACTCTGCTGGCACCTGGCTCTCCTGTGACCTTCTTGCCCTCCAAGGCGTGCTGTAATTCCTGGAGTTTTCCTGGGTTTTTAGGGGATAAAATCTGCCACTGACTCAGCCATTTGTAGACAGAGGAATAAATCACTGGCAGTGTAAGCACACTGTGCAACCCATGAGATCCTGCTGTGTCCGTGTTCTCTCCTCACTTGGTTTGCTTTGCCCTTTGCTCAGTCCCTTTTTCCTCTGTGATTTTCTGAGGGCCCATTCCCACAAGGGTACCTGGAATGTTAGATATAATAGGGAATAGTTTTGGGAAAACTGACAGAGGGCAGGGTTGGGTGGGATATTGGGAAGAAATTCTTCCCTGTGAGGGTGGTGAAGCCCTGGCACAGGGTGCACCGAGAAGCTGTGGCTGCCCCTGGACCCCTGGAAGTGTTCAAGGTCAAATTGGATGGGGCTTGGAGCAACCTGGGAAAGTGGAAGGAGTCATGGCCCTTGGCAGGAGCTTGGAACAGGATGCTTAAGCTAATGGCATCCTAAAGAACATTTGTTTCCAAAAAATCCAATTTCACTGTGATTTAGTATTTGTACTGTCTTAGCTCTCAGAACATCCCACACAGATGGAGGTGTTACAGTAGGGGCTGTTAAACTGTGAAGGAAGAGGCTCTGACACAAGGAAAAGAAACACAAGTCACCTACTAGATATGATCTATTTCATCTTTAATATTCCCACAGTAAGGATAGGAAGTGCAATAAGAGATCAATTTACTTGCCCAAAGTTATACAAGAAGTCAGGGACAGGTGTCAGGAACTTTAAGGCCCCATTTGGTGTTTGATCACAAGAGAACCAAATCCCAGTGGGAATTGAGGCTCAGCTCTGGATGCAGGAGGAATGTGGGGTAAGATTTGTCCTGTTAGCAAACATAAGTTCATTTTCCTTTTGTGACTAACACTGGACAATGCTGCTCTTCCCAAGTATTTGCAGGAAAATGAGTCTCTGTGATAATCAGATCTTATTTTTAGCATCTAATCGATGCTCAGGGCTTTGTGGTTTAATTACTGGAATACTGTGAAAACACAGTCCAATACCTGTTTTTTCCTTCAAAGGTCAACTCCATCATTTTTGTTTCCAACCATTTAGTCTTTTATTGATCTTTATGTCGTTTCATGGGGAGTGCTGCCTCTTGACAGATGAAATAAAGGCCAAAACTTGAAATAAGAAAAATACATCCTTTTTCTTAAACACAAAACCAGAAAATCCCCTATTTCAGCCCTTGCTGCTGGCAAATCCTTCATACAGTGTCCCCAGGAAATAGGATTCTGAAAATTACTTTTGTTCTTTATGGAAGGAAAAAAGCAAACCAGGAATCTTTCCCAACCCTGATTAATATCAGACATAAACTGAAGCACAAAAAAGAAATTTTGCATTGTAGCTGGTGATCCTTTAAAGGAGACGAGGCCATGGGCTCTGTCAGGAGGGCAGGAAGATCTTTGTGGTTTGCATTTAGAGAGGGCTGAATGAGAAGTGGCAATATAGGGGAGTATCACGTGGCTTCAGCTGGAGATTTGGAAGGTATTTAATCAAATAACAGCCACCACCTTTTTGCTGCTATCCTCCAGCTGAAATGAGGTGCTGTTGGAGCAGAGGGATGCATGAGGTGCTCCCCACCTGCAGCTTCTCCACCTTTTCCACTCCTCCCATCACTGCCACCTGACATTTAGTTTTGATTTGCAAAAAATCTGTTCTGTCTTTGCCAGACTATGGGAGAGGCTGCTGGGTTATGGAGTGGAAAACAGAGAAAAATGTGCATTAAAAGGCAGCATGGGACAGAATTCCATCTTGTGTTCTTCCCTGTAAATACAGAGGGTCAAACCCTCTTGTCATCCCTCAAAACCAGGTTTTAGGGGGACTTGGTGCCAGAAAGAGCTCAAATACTGGCTTGGTGTAAGGACAGAGATCCCCACACGGTTTGTGCAGCTCAGCTCTGGGGTTGGGATGGGATTGGTGCAGTTTTCCCCACGGACACCAAGCAGCTCCATGCCCATGTCTGACTGCTGCTTTCCTCTGATCCCCGAGGGGGCTTGGGCAGACTGAAAGCACAACACGGAGCCTGCTGGCAGCAGGAAGGATTTCTCTCCCAGGATTTTCTCTCTCAGGGTTTTCTCTCCCAGGATTTCTCTCCCAGGCCCTCATCCCTGCCTGCTGCGAATCAGGAAATCACAAACACCCTTGAAGCTTCTCCAAAAACCAGCCAGGAAGGTTGAGATTGTGGAATCACAGGATGGTTGGGATGGAAGTGACCTCGAAGACCCTCTCTGGTCACACCCCTCTGCAGGGTGGTGTGCAGGGACACCTTCCACTAGCCCAGGTTGCCCCAAGCCCTGCCCAACCTGGACTTGGCTGCACTTGCTGGGGAAAGGCAACGTTTCCCCTCAAGGCATTGCCCTGTAAGTCTGCACAAGCCATGCCAATCATTAAATCTGTTGCATTTATAGTCTGTTGTATTCTAGTTCTTGGTAACTTTACCAAATTTTAACTGTTTGGAGCAAGGTTCTTCCACAGTAATTGTCCCAGACTTTTTAAGAAGAGTTTTTCTGAAGAAGTTCACCCGTTCCAGTGGATGAATCATGGGAAGAATAAACCACTAATAATTTTTTTTGTATGTCAAAATTTTAGAATTGAAAGTGGAGGGATCAGAAAAACCTCTGTAAGAGGTTTATCAGTGCTCTGGAAAAAGCACTGCAAAAGCCTGGAAAGTGTTCTTTCATAGAACCTGGCTCTTCAGCTGCTGCTCCTAAGTAGTTCTATTTGGATAGTGGTATGTAAATAAAACAGCACAGAAATCCCACCTTAAAAAGGTTATTAAAGCTGCAAAGTCAAGGTTTATGAGTAAGGGAAGATTTTTCATCTTGAGCAGGATAGAGCTTTGATGAGGAGTCGCCAGGGAGACCCTAGAGCCCCTTCCAGGGCCTCAAGGGGCTCTAAGAGAGTTGGAGAAGGACTTGGGACATGGGCATGAAGTGACAGGACCAGAGGGAATGGCTTCAAACTGCCAGAAGGCAGGGTTAGATGGGATATAGGGAAGGAATTTGTGGCTGTGAGGGTGTGAGGCCCTGGCCCAGGGTGCCCAGAGAAGCTGTGGCTGCCTCTGGACCCCTGGAAGTGTCCAAGGCCCAGCTGGATGGGGTTTGGAGCAACCTGGGATGGTGGAAATCGTTCCTTATCATGGCAGGGGGCAGAACAAGACTGTCTTTAACGTCCCTTTAACCCAGAGCATTCTGTGATTCCCTGAAAGCTAGTGAACATGAACATTTTCAGCACACCACGAGCTGAGGCAGGGTGAATTCTCACTGCTGGGGACTCCCTGTGTTTCTCCAGGAGCTGTGCCAGGGCAGAGTGAGGGAGAAGCTGATCCCACGTGTGCTCCAGCAGAGGCGTTGCCATTTCCGTAAACAAAGTTTGCATTTCCTCTCCCAGAGCAGACACAGCTTTTGATAAACACAGTGTGATCCAGTAAATATTTAATCATACAACAAATTGTGACAGCCAGTTCACAGCAATGTCCTGCTGATGCCTTTTAGGATAATGGGAGGTTTTTGTAACTTGGCCGTGTCTTAATATCTTCTGTCTGTCTGGGGCCACTGAAGGTGAAACAAATAGTGTGTAGATGTCAATATTTGTGTGTTTTGAAGGCCCCAAAGAAGAGCTGAGTTCACAGAGAGATGCCAAGGCACAAGGGCAATGCCTTTGCCAGCCTCAGCAAGGGGCTCCTCACTGTGGACAGATAAAGTGGAAAACAGCTTAAAAAGTGCAAGGGAACAGGAAAAGGAGGAACCAAACCTAATGCCGTGGGGAAGGGGGTGTCAGAAGGGTTGAAAAGGTCAGGGAAGGAGCTGGGAAGCCCATTTTAGTTCCTACTTTCTGGGTGAGCATGGTGAGGTGTCTCCCCATCTCCATTTCTTTTCCAAGAGTTTTGGGCAGGTTGTGGCAGCCTTGGATTGCAACCAGGCTTGGGTTGCAGCTGGACAGGCAGGGAAAAGGGTGTAGATGGGACCAGACAGTGCCATGGTAACTATTAAAGTTCACTGGGTTAATTCAAAGTTCACCCAAGCAAAAATTTTATCTGAAAACATAAATGGTAACTGTCAGTTTGACATTTGTTTGATTATCCAGCTGTTCAAGTCTTCTTGAGTTGGGCAATTCATGCATCAACATTCCCATCAGGTAGGTGTGGTTGTTCTGGAATTAAAAATATGCTGCCTTCCAGCCAGATGCCATTTTCTTTATTATTTATTTGTGCTAGTAAGTAAATTGAAAATTGTGCTTTTTTAAGGGAAAGGAGCTGATGCACCCTTGTGCCATTAAGTTGTCAGAGCTGAGCAGATGGAGCACGAAGCATTTCTGCAAAATTGTTCTCACAAGTCTCATTTGGGAAAAAATGTTTAACCTGCAAGAGAAAGGGATGAAATCTGTAGTGGAAAAGGGCAGGTTGCTTGGTATATACAGACTGATTGAAAATAATCAATCTTATCCTTATTTTTTTTATGCTTTAACCAGCTCTCCTTTGCTGAAAGAGTGCAGGTTTGGATTAGATATTAGGAAAAAAATTCTTGACTGTGAGGGTGGTGGGGCCCTGGCACAGGATGCCCAGAGAAGCTGAGGATTCCCCCATCCCTGGCAGTGCCACATTTTCACCACTGGTCTGGGGGTCGTGATGGAGAGTTATTGAAAGAAAAGGTGATGGATGAACCTTCATCAGCAGCAAGATGGAGTTCTGGAATGAAGCTGTCAGTGCTGGATTTGAAAACCAGGCAACATCTGCAGGGATGAGCCATAATGTGCCATGGAAAAACAGAACTGCTTTAACTGATGATTTAAAAAGAGGATATGATTAAAACAAGCTGATTAGATGAAACCAAAGTGACAAGACAAAACAGCAGGGCATCCAGGAGGGGAAGGGGGAGATACAGCTGATGGCAGTAGGGCATGAATTATTGATTGAAATCTCCACCAGAAGTCTTTGCATTTTCTTATCTGGGAAGGGAGAGAATGAATGAGAAGAGAACAGAATTATTAAGCAGCTTTATCATTGCATTGGAGGGGATAATTAGGCAATTAGGATTACTAAAAGTTGGCAAAGCAAGAGGCCCCGAGGACTTGTGCTCCTGATTTCAGAGGAGGGTGGAGAGGGAAGCAGGGAAGAGCCTTTGGTGAGAGATTTGATGGTGCCTTGTGGTGAGGCTGAAAGGCAGAGCCAGGCTCTGGCACCCTGCAGCTGCCAGGACAGAGCAGAGAGACCTGGATCATGAAAATGAACTTGTCTGGAGATGGAACAGCAGCAGGGAGGGAGATCAGGAGTGAAGGCCTCGACATAAAAAGGATCTGGGCCCAAGTGAGTCCAGAGGAGACCACAAAGATGCTCTGAGGGCTGGAGACAGGCTGGGAGGGATGGCAGTGTTCAGCCTGGAGAGGAGAAGGCTCTGAGGACACCTCAGAGCACCTTCTGATTTTGGGCTTGCAGTACCATATACCCTACCCTCAGGTGTCACCTGCTGTCCCCTCCTGAGCCTCCCACCTACATCTGCCAAAACTGAACTTCCAGAATGGTTTTGCTCAGAGGGAATTGTGAGTGTCCCTTTGGGCCAGGTCCCTCCAAAAAGGGCCAGGCAGACACCACAGGCTGCTGCTTACCTCTGCAAATGAACTGGCACCAGAGCTTCTGAATAGCTGGCTGCACATTTTGAAGGGGAAAGCTGGGTAAAACTGAATAAAAATAGCATATTGCATCTGTAACTGTCTGAATTGATCCTGGGCTGCTCTGAGGCCATGCCAGATGACCATGTTCCTCCTCTGTGCTCCTGACTGGCTTAATCTTAAGCTATATGTTATTTAAAATTAATTTGTGGAGATGCAGACATTATATAAATCACAGAGGAGATGTCAGATTATGTATGTAATTTGCAGAAGTGCTCCACACTCATCTTACTTAGCTGCCCATGAAGCCAAGGGATCAAAATTAAGCTGAGGCAGAGAGTTTGGAGCAGTCACCATCCTGAAAGGGTTGTGGAATATGAGCCAGCATTGCAGACCCTTGTTAGTAATTCACACCCAGAGACTTGTAATTTCTTCAGGACATTCAGCCATCAGAGAAAGGAGGAATAAAGAGGATGGTGAAAAATACATGGACTAGAGTATCTCTTACTAATTATTTGCTTAGCCTCATTGGCAAGTCACCTGGTGTTCTTGGAGAGTGCTGCATTTTCATGGGAAGGTGCCAGCCACAAAGTTCCTCTCCCAAGACCGAGCCAGAATATTAATTATGGATTCTGTTGCATAATTAGAGTCTGAAGCCCTGAATTAATTGATGGTAGCTGCTTAGCATAGATATCAATTCTGCCTTGAAATAATTCTCTGTCTCCTACCCACACTCGTGGTGTCCTCAGAGGGGTAAATCAGTGGAGCAGCGAGTACTTGGTTTTGGTGACAGTGGCTTGTGGTTTCCTCCCAGTGTTGTGCATTGGTGACATGAGAAGAGTTTGTAATTCATGGTAATCCAGTGCTCCTTGACTTGTCCTGGCCCCAGCCTGACAGGTCTGGGACCTTGGTTGTGACAGCTCCACGCTCTCTGCTCCTTCCCAGTGCAGTCCTGCCAGGACCTTGAAGGGTTTCTGACCTCCTGCTGCCTGAATCTCATTAATTTGGGGTCATTGTTTTCCTCTAGCAGAGGTCAGAGGCTGTGGCTGCATTAGAGCATCCCCTGGAGAGGCACCTAGTCAGGGAGAAATCACCTTGGGTTGTTTTTCCTGTGACCTGGGTTGATTTCCAAAGGCTCCTGACGTGCTCTGCATGGCTGGAAACGAGGCTGAGTTTAATAACAAGCAAATGTGAAATAGCAAATAAAGATTTGTACTATCGAGTTGGTGGGCCCCAGCGGGCGTGCTGCTGTTGTTTTGTGGAGCAGAGGGGAGCAAAGCCAGAATCTCTGTTCATTAAAAATAGGTAATAGAATATTCTTAGCTCAGAGTAGAATATTCTGCCTTGGCAGAAGTACTCCAGAGTTAATTGCTGCCGTTGTTCAGCTGCAGGAAAGTGGGTCGGCTATTGATGAGATCACTGATCCCATGTAATTGTTGTGAAAGGTGTAAAAATAGGCTTTGTGCTCAGCTGGGGCCTGGGCCAGCTGAGCACAGCGTGCACACACTGCAGGTGCACGTGTGGCTGTGCTGATGTGCACGCTGTCCCCAAGCTGTGTGGCTGAGCCACTGTCACCAGTGCTCCTGGCAGTGTCACATCTGGAAACCCAGCCCAGGGGAGCCATGGTCTCCTTCCTCTCTGGGATTCCACTGGGAGTGACATCCAGGGCATGCAGGCTTGGTTTGGCAGAGGAGGATTGTGTTGGCACCTTCATAAATTGAGTTTTTTAAGGCTTAGCCTGTGCAGGTCAGGACTGTTGTTGGGAAGAGCTGATAAAACAAGACCTCTTGTCGTCTTCTAGTGCTGTGTGTGCCCCTCTCCTGGAGAATTCATCTTTTTTCTCAGTTCCCCATCAGAGATAAGTGCACCTGTGCCTCTTTCACATGTGTTCACCTTTAGCTAATTTGAGATCCTTCTGTTTGGAAGGCGTTATGTTGCTAACACTTCAAAGAGAATATTCAAATCACTTTGAACTTGTGTTAAATCTGAGACATAAAATAGCCATTGCTGCTGGCCCTCCTGTTCCCTCTCCCCACTCACAGAAAGGCTGAGTGCTGCAGGTGCACGTGCAGACACTGATATTGCTAATTCAAGCTTTGAAGGGATGTTTTATAACAAAGCAGGCTTGCAAATCAGGCCTAAATCCATAAACTGTGTGTGACATTTGGGATTTAATGCACCCTGGAAGAAATATCCCTCAGAAGGACATTGCTGCACCCTGTGCCTGTAGCATTGTCCTCCTGGAGAGATGAGAATCCTTAAAAAAACACAGTTGCTGAGCCCTAAAAAACCAACATTTAACTGTTTATGGCTTCTTACCTAGGAGCAGGGATTTGTTAAAACCCTGGTGGATCCTTGTGGGCATTTTGCCCTGGGTGCAGTGCAGACACACCCAGTGCCTTGTGGTGTTGGTGACTCCTGCACCCACTGCTGAGCCCTTGCAGCTCTTTGAGATCAGTGAATATTTCCTCCCAAAGCACCTGCCATTAGAGAATTTTAATTCTCAGCTGTCACATTTCACAGGACTTGTTTAACTGTTAGGAGAAGAAAGTCACAGTGCTGGCAGTATCAATTTGCTTGGTTTAGTGATTTGGCATCTCCAGGGCTATCCCAGAGCTGGCAGTGGCTATTCCAGAAAAGCAGGGGAACAAAAGACAGAGAATAATACATTTTAAGCCATCATTACAGGCTGTACAAAATACAGGGAAGACTATCCATAGAGAGGAGGCAAGTGAAAGGGGATAACTGCTCTGTGAGGTTTTCTCCTGGTCAGACACCCCAGTGAGTGTATGAGAAGTGATGGTTAAAACCCCACAACTTGAAATAGTGGTTTTTATCTTCCTTTTGAAATCACTCTGAAGATGTGAATTGCTCAGGCAAAGGTGAGCTACTTGCCTGCCAACTCACTCCAAGAGTTTCTTGCCTTGATTTGCTGCATTTGCTTCTTCTCATGAATGAGAAAAGAGGAAATCTAATGTTTGGCCATATCAGCTTGTCAATTTAATTGCTGTCTATTTTAATGTTATCACTATCGTTTGTTACTAATTAATAGAAGTGACATGATTACAGCTTTTATTTTTCCTTATTTTTCAGTGAGAAGCTGGATGGAGAAGCTGAAAGATAAGGTAGGAGGCTCAGTGTTTCAGTTCCTTTCAAAGCAAAGCCACTTTGACGTGCAGGAATAAATAAATTCTTGTCAGTGCAGTTCTTTATCTCTACACAGACAGTTGAGAAAGGCCTTAAAATTTTCTCTGGGAGGCAAATGAACCAGATGCTGCTGGTATAGAGTGGTATAGAGTCCTGTTCCTGCCAATCCCTGATGGGTTGTAACTAAGGGCAGGAGGGACAGAAGTGTTTGATTGATTTCTCTGTACCAGAAAATGACCTTGTCAGATAACCTGAGTTACTTAATTTTTTTATTTCCCCTTAACTTATAGAATAGTTTTGGTTGGAAAGGACCTTTGGAAGTCCATCTAGTCCAACCTCTCTGCACTGAGCAGGGATATCTTCCACCAGATCAGGATCAGGTTGCTTTGGACCCTGTCCAGCCTGACCTGGAATGTTTGCAGGAACCCCAGGGTAAAGAACTTAGTTCCACCCCTTTTCTCTAAGTGCTAAGCTCAGCCCTGGATCCAAATCAAGAGGGTCTGGTGCTGCTGTCTGGTGAGAGGCTGCATGCCATGCCAGTGCCTCTGGGTGAGGCCCTTTCCACCTCCACGTGCTGCACATCCCTGGAAGGAGAATGATCAAACACAGTAAGACTGGCAAGGTGGAAGACCCTGATCATCCCTCCCTGCCATCACAGGGGCTGCTCCATGGAATCACCACAGGCAGTGATGGCTTTTTAAGCTCTGCTGCCCTGGAGCAAATATTGACATTTCAAAATGGTTGTGAAGCCTTCCAAGTGTTGTGTTGCTGACAGCAGAGCCATGAAGCTGGAAATGAGGTGACAGCAAGAACATTTTGTGACTCAACAGTCCTTGGAAATTCTTGAACAGGATCAGAGTCAGTAGGAAGAAAAACCATCGCAAGGAGTGAGAATGAGCTCTGAAAACACATCTCTAAGCTTAGGCAGACTCACCCAACCAGCCCAGCCTTTCCACGTGGTCCACACGAAATTCAGCAGCACTTATACCAAAGTCAGAGCAGAGAAACAGGGTCTGGGTGTCTGTTTGCCAGGACTGGGGAGTGGGAGGGTTTAAGGTGGGTTCCTGCCCAGCCCTTGTTGAGTTGCCTTTCTGCCTGCACTAGGAAGGAGGCAAGTCTAGAGCAAGCCCTGCTGATGGCAGAGCTCCTTGGCCTGGGATTCATGCAGAGCAGATGCTGAAAGGACAGAGAATGGTTTTCCCAGCGAAGGTAAAGAGCAGCCACCGAGGCTGGTTGTGTGCCTGGAGGGATTGCAGCATGCACAGGTCACCTGCTCATGCCAGCACGTGGCACAGCACGAGCTTGGGGACATCAGTGTCTTCTCACTGAAGCTGTAGCTCTCACGTCTTTCCTCTTGTCACCTTGTTGGCCACCTCTGTCCTTCCCTGTTGCAGAGGGGCTGCATGTTCCTGTTCCTGCCTCCAGCAGAGCTCTGGAGAGTCTGAACCTCGTGCAGGCAGACCCTGGACTGTGTGGCAGTGCCCAGGTGTAGCTGAGGATCCACTGGTGTCCACTTCAAAGAGAGATTCTCCTGACCCACCTCCCTCCTTTGGGGAATGTCAGATCTTTCACCTGGCTCACATTTTTCCTTAGAAAAGCCCAGCAAAAAACACTCCCCCTCCACTCCCAGCCAGCTGCTGGTGTAGAAAATCACTTGCAAATAAACCTGTTCATTCTCTCCTCTTCCTGAGGAAGAGTTTATCAGCACCAGTCTTATGTGCCCCTCTCATTTGCCCCTGTCCTCTGTTTTATAATCCCTGCATCCAGAAGAGGATTCTAGCACACAGTGGCCCATCTCTGGGAGATGTGTCCTTCCCTGTCCCTCAGGGGCTGTGGGACCAGCAGCACAGGCCCAGGCACAGATTTATGTCTGGTCTCCTGCAATCACTGTGCAAGTGCTGCATTTGGTGTGGCAAATAATGGGCATGAAGCTCCTCTCAAGTTCTCCTGCTGTTATCTCAAAGCCCAGCAGGGCCAGGAAGGTCATGACCATGGATTGGGTGTATTAAAAGCATCCCTAAAGAAGCTGCATCTTCCCCATAAAGGGCTAAAAATGTGGCTTTGACCTGTGAAATGGGGTTTGCTACCAAGAAAGTGCAGAAGCCCTCAGAAGTTGGGCTGCAGGATACAGAAGGGCTGGATTTACCTCACATCACAGGTTTTTGGGGTATAAAACATTGATCTGGGGGAAAGCTGTAAAAGGCCATGGGCTGCTCAGGTTTGATAAAGGCTCACAGACAGGCTGAGGAGTTCATTGTGATTTCTGACATGGAAACTCACCTGGGAAGCAGCTAAAAGCCATTTGCAGTCTCCCCTCACTGCCCATGCCAGCAGCAAAGTTCCAGAAATAGAAAACCCCACACTGCACTAATTAGGTCACCCAATTAAAGCACCTTAATTGCCTTACAGAGACACAGCCTTCAGCTTTGTCCTGTCTAACCTCCTTTTTTGGGAGCTGGGCTCAGGGATGCAGCCCCTTCCCAGCACCTGAGCTGAGCAGGGCTGGCTTTTTTGGGAGGGTGTTCAGGGAATCTGAACGATGCAGCTGAGGATACCTCAAGCTTTGGGATCCAGACACAGAGCTGTTAATATTTAAAGCACTGAGTAGGCTCTGGAGGGGCTTGGGGGAGCAAACCAGCCCCCAGGTGAAAGCAGTTATTTTCATTCTCCAGGTAAGTGTACAAAAGCAGGGTAGTGCAGCTAAATAGCTTTTTTTTTTCCCTCCCACTGAGTGGATTATGGAAGAGAAGCAATTATGGTGTGTGTGTGTTGTATTCTGAGAGCACAGATGAAGACAAATGGTTGTAAGCAATGGGCTGAGGCTTGCTAGGAGCTGTCTGATAGTCCTCAGAATTGGTGCCAGTGTCCCTTGGCAGGTGTAAAATCTGTTTGGGGGGTGTAGCAGGCAAGGGGTGAAGCTGTAGTGGCACAGCAGAGGACTCTGGCTGCAGTGTGAGGAGAGGCAGAGCTACAGAGGGGGGAGCCAGGCTGTACCTGCCTCCCTTGCAACAATGCCCAAATTAGGTGAGGGTTCTGAAGCAATCTGGGACTTTAAAACTTAGGTTCATTTTCATTTCAAGCAGTCAAATATAAAATACCAAGCACTTGGGAATGTTTTCCTAAGGACTGCAAGTGTTTAGATGTGTAATTTTAGATCAGTCATGCTGTCTGTACTATTTTTTATTTTAATGGGCAGTGCAAATATACAGATCACAGCGATTGAATGAGGGCTGGTTTACTTTTGCTGTGCTCCCCTTAGGGCCAGCTGAAGGTGTGTGTGCCCTCCCTCTGTGTCATCCCCCTGCTGCCATGCAGGGGACCCCTTCCCATGCAAAGCCAAAGTGTTTGGCTCAGAGATTTTGAGTACAGAGCCAAGGAGCCCTTGGAGTGGCTGGAGATCACCTTCCTCTGGCAGCCAAGGTTTTCCTTCACACCTGCAGCCCTGTTGAGACACTTCACCCCAGCACTCACCCAAATTATTCCCTCTCCTAAAGGCAGGCAAGCACTGCAGGGTCTCACTGTCACCAGTAAATATCTGTCAGGAAAAGCTGAGTCGTGCTGGTGACCAGCTTGCTCCTGGAGGGGGTTGGTTGGGCCTTGCTCAGTCCCTGGAAGCAGGAATCATCCCGTGCAGGCAGGTGATGGGGGCTCAAATCCAATAAACTCTGAGGAAAGCACCGTAGGGATGTATTGCAGTCCTTGGCTGATGAAAATTACTCTGAAAGGATGGTTTGGGAGTGCTGCTCTGCTGCTCTCTTTCCCACTTAGGCAGGATACATGTCGGGGATGCTGGTTCCTGTGGGAGTGGGAATAGCCGGAGCCCTCTTCATCCTGGGAGCTCTCTACAGCATTAAGATCATGAATCGCCGGAGGAGAAACGGCTCAAAGAGACACAAAAGGAAGGTATGGAAACTGCCAAGAAGGTATGGAAACTGCCAAGGAAGGTATGGAAACTGCCAAGGAAGGTATGGAAACTGCCAAGGAAGGTATGGAGGCTGTGAGCCCTTCTTGGCTGTAGAGCAAACACAGCCTGGGTAGGGTCAGTGTCAGCTGGAGCGTCCGCAGCACCTTGGTTACGGGATGGGGGCATCCAAATTCTCTTCCTTTTGTTCCTTTTTGCTCGTGGACCTCTCTGATGTTTGTTTTCCTCCCCCAGCAGAGGGAATTTAACAGCATGCAGGACCGAGTCATGCTCTTGGCCGACAGCTCTGAAGACGAATTTTGAGTGGACCTGCAGTGCCCTTGGGAGAGCCTGTGACTTTTCAGAGGAGGGAGGGAGGGGGAGAGGGGGAGAAGAAGAAAAAGTGACTTTTCTGCTGCACTGCTGCTCCCTCGGCTGCCCCGGGCAGGGGTGGTGTCCCCAGCCGAATGACAATGACAATGCTATGCTCTACGTGTGCCACCCGTGATGTTTGTTTTGATACAGTAGTGGAGATGTCACACTCGCCCCCCCCCCCCCCCCCCCCCCCCCCCCCCCCCCGGCGCCTCATTCAGAGCCGCAGCTGGAGCTGATCCATGTGGATGATTATTTTCCTCTTGCCCTGGTGTGCTGTTTTGGTCCTGGCTGGCAGTAATCTAATCATAACAATAGCTCTTTCACCCATCCCAGGAATGGAAATCTTTACTGTGAATGACTTCTGTCCAATTCATTTTAAATGTTAACATTACTTGAGCTAGAGTTCATTAGTGCTAAGATTAGCTGCTCTGCTTAATTAATGAGTTGTAAGCCTGAACTGTATCCTGGCTGCCTGAGAAGTGCCCGTGTACAGGGTTCTTGGTACAGTTTGAAGCACATTTCTGCCCTCGGGTGCTCCCACTATCACCCCTTTCTTCCTTCAGCTCTGCTGCACACTGCTTGGAGACACACAGGAATGGCCTCAGCACTTGATTCCACCACAAAATTCCCTGTCCAT
Organism: Cettia cetti; assembly: GCA_013401135.1. Lineage (NCBI taxonomy): Eukaryota > Metazoa > Chordata > Aves > Passeriformes > Sylviidae > Cettia > Cettia cetti. The sequence continues at coordinate 46,259 of VZUI01076425.1, forward strand.
TTTCAACCAGCACTGTCTGTTACAGCACAATAAATACCAGCGCTCACCTACTGACAGGTGGTCTTGCCTGGATCTCTTGGCTTTTGGTCAGTGTGCAAGGAGGTGAGAGAAGAGGCAGGTCAGGGACTTCCCCAGCTTCTGCCTCCTGCTGGAAGGACACTAGCTTCAGGTTCATCTCTTTGCAAGGCTGCATTCCCACAGGGATGAGAGTGGAGCCTCTGTACCCCTTTACCCCAGCGGAAAATGCATTTTCAGCCCCTGAGAGCTGCGTGAACAACAGCACCTTTGGGGGATATGAGTGGGTCTTGTCTTACAGAATCACAGAATGGTTTGGGTTGGAAGGGACTTTCAAGGGACCTGGTTCCAACCCTGACAACTTCCACTTGACCAGGTTGCTCCAAACCTCATCCAGTCTGGCCTGGAAAACTTCCAGGGATGGGGCAGCCACAGATTCCCTGGACAACTTGTCTCCAGACCAGGGAATACAGAAAGGCACTAAAGGCTGGGGAGCAGGTGTCAATCACTGTTGAGGGGTTTGTGGCTCATAGTGGGAAAAGAGCAAGAGCTGGAGAGGTGTCAGCTGTGAGGGGTGAGATGACCACACTGGGAACCCTTGGCTGTAGGGAGGAAGGTGGATTTGTAGCACAGATGGATGCAGGAGGTTGTGGAGGTGCCCTGTCAGTCCTGAGTACTGAGGGAGACAGTGCTTGAGGTGTCACAGGCATTGAGCAGGGGAGAATAATGTAGCTTTGCCCAGAAATGCTGTTAAAATAGCCAGGAAAAGGGCTGCACTATTGATCTCTGCTTCCCACTATGGAATTACTTGCAAAAATCCACGATTCTGAGGTGGGAATCTATTCTGTGGGGAATCATCCCTCCTGCAAGGAACAGTGACTGTTTCCAGAGGAGAACTGAAGGGTAGACCACACACCTGCTGAGATTAAATCCCACTGAGCCTTTGGAGAAGTGGGAGGGAGGAGAGGTTGAGGAGGGGCAGGAGCAGGATTTGTTCCCTGAAGGAGGAAAGGCCTGTCAGAGGGTGAAAGGCAGATGCTGAGCAAATGTCTTGTGGAAGTGTCAGTAGGATTGTGAGGCAGAGAGGACATTCAGAAAACCCTCCTGATGTGAGCTCTGTCTTGAGAAGGTCAGGGCCTGCTGTGGACATTATCAGGTGTGATGGTCAGCTCTGAGCAGCCACTGCTCATCAGGGCCCAGGCACCCTCCTGTGAGCCTGGGACACCACTGGGTCACCTGGGACACCTGGACAAGGACAGGTGGGACAACCTGGTTTCAGAATGCTGCTCTAATGCTCAGTCTTCCAGTCCAAAAGCTGTGTGGAACCTCAGCCATTCATCCTGCTGGCTGCAGGGGGAGCAGGTTGGGGACACAACATTTTGGGGGCAGTCTTCATGCCCTAATCCCTCCAGGAGAGGCTTCCCCAGACAGGGCTCCACAGTGCACCCCTCCCTTTTTGTTCCTGAAACTTCAACCAGGAGGATTTTGCCTTACAAAAAAAGCTGCCCCACATTTTTAACAGGCACTGACTGGCAATACACCATGAGATCCAAAATTAAGGCCTCTTTCTCACATACTGTAGTGATCACTCCAAATTAAGATGACATTTTCCCTCCAGACTGATCTCTCCCTATTTCCTTCTCATTCCTAAGTCTGTTGGAGCTTGGAGATGCTTGGGAGGTGGTAAGAGTCCAGGTGAGCATTCCTGGCTGCCTTGTCTATTGGGAATCGGAAAATACCATCCCCTTGGGCTCTTTGGTGATTCCTTCCTGGTAAGGCATGGTGGGGATTGCAAAGTGGATTTCTGATAAAGTATCTGATAAGACACAGAGCTGCTGGGTCAGTCAGGAAGAGGAGGAGGGATGGCTCCTGGTTTAAGTACCCAGCTCTGGCAGATCCTCTGAGAAGGATCCTTATGGATGGGTTGTCAGTTTGATGGATTGGGAAGGCGGGTGGGGAGGTGCTGTGGCCTTTTGTTGTGCTAATAAATCCCCAGTTTGGGAAACACGGCCTTTCTGCAGGGGCTATCAGTTTCCCTGTCTCTCTTCTCCCTCTCCAGCATAATGAACTTGAGGAATTAAAGGCAATACTGCCAGTCAGAATGATGAAAGTGGGGTTTTACTGCATCTGTGGGGGGCCCTGGTGTCCTCAGAACCTGAGTTCCTTCAGAGAGGACATGGCAAGGGGGGCTTGGATGCTGGAAGTGGACAAGGAAGGGAGGCCCAGTTGCATGCAGAGTTCATGTGGGCTCACTGGTCTCTGGTGGAGACAGGCTCAGGAGTCAGGTGGATTTCCCCAAGGTTTTTCTTGTGCTCTCTCTGCACTGCCAGGCCTGACTCTGGCTCTGAAATCCTTCACCCAAGGCTGGGACTCGACCACTAGCTGGCCAGCTTCCCGAGCTGCCCAGCAGTGCAGAGATGCCAACTGATGGCCATTTGGAGTGGAGGTGTCTGAGGAATAGCTGGTTTTGGTCAGCCCTGGAGGGTCCCCATGTCTTCAGCTTAACCTGGAAGCAAGGTGGACAGCCAGAACCAGCCTTGGCTCGAGGGAAGCTTGGAGCTCAGGCAGCGTTTCCTGCAGTACCCTTGGCATCAGTGCAGTGTCTGCAGGTCCTTGCAGCACAGGCACCACTCAGCCCCTTCCCTTCTCATTCAAGGCCAATAGACTTCAGATTGGGCTCTTAAAAATATTCTCTGCACAGCTCCTGGAGTTTGGTTCATTCCCTTGAAGTGATCAGATGGCAGCAGGGGGGGATGAGGGGTTCAGGTGGGAGCTGAAGCTCCAGCAGCCTAACGCTGCTGATTTTTAATCTTTACCTCTGCCTTGCCAAACCAGCAGATTCTTTTGGAAGAGGCAGGGCAAGGAAAGCAGCCAAGAAGGGCCCTCCTCATCCTCCTTGCAGTGCTAGGTGAACTGCTAGCCCCTGAGTGCTGAGGGTGATGACATTGGCACGACAATGTCACTGCAGCAATAACCACCCCCGGACTTCACACAGGAGCCACTCACCTCCCTTTTGCATTTTCCTTATAGCACAAGCCAGAATTTCATGGTAGGCACTACACAGCAGCTTTGGCATCTCCAGCCCCATCTCTGACAGGAGGAACCAGCCTGCCTGGCAGCTCTTGCCCCGATGGGATGCACCTCCACCACAGAGCTGCTGGCTCCTAGAGGTGTCTCTGAGGCCAGGTGTTCACCCTGGTGAGGCTGCTCTGGACTGCACTGCCTCCACAGAGTGCTGTGAGCAGTCCTCGTGCTTCCTTGTGGTTTTCTATTTTGGACAGGAACAACTCCTCATCCTGTAACTATGGAATGTAGCACTTTGTTAAATGAAAGCATTGGGAAATAAAAAGCTGTCCATCATAGCTGACTTCAAGTGCCTCGTCTCCCTGATCTGTGGTTCATTCAGTGTCTCAGGCAGAGCTGTGAAGTGATGCTTGGAAGAGTTTTGAGTGTTGTGTTTCTTTCTTCAGGCTGCATGGTCAGTGCAAGGACCCAGGCTGGGCTTGCAGGGAGTCGTGGGGAACCTCAGCCTGGCACTTTTTGGGTAATATTTACCTGGAAGTAGGTGTCTGCCATAGGCTGAGTAACACCCCAAAGTCCCTTGTTTTGCAGTGGCAACAATGAGCCCCAACAGTGACATCTCTGTGCACACCAGGACATTTCTTTCTTTCTCTTTTGTCCTGTTTCTGATTTGTCTGTGCCCAGATCTTCCAGCACCCCAGGAACAGGGTGTCTGCCTGCCCTTCTCCCATCTCCCTCCACTAACAAGAACTATTTGTCACCATGTGTATTTTCTCTAATGGAAAATGGCTTGTTCAAAACAAGAAATTCCCAGGGAAATAGCTGCTTGGGGATTGCATGAACACATTCTTTGCTAATTGGTAGTTGCCAAAAACAATCTGTATATTCATGAAGCTGTTTGCTGCACTGCTGGCTTTTTCCAATGAAAAAACAAGACCTGCTGAAAGAAGATAAACAATGACAATGTTTTTTTTCCCCCTAGGTCTATTTCCTTAGGAAATTACTCTCTGTGATCTCACTGCCTCGCTCTGAGATTCTGTCCATCAGCTGGTCTCCTTCTAATGTCCCTGACTCTGCCAACCAAGCCTGGGGTTTGTGAAAATGGGGGAGAGAAGAGACCATAATAAAAAAGAACCCCAGGAAAAGTGTGTGTGTAGCTGTTGTGAGGCTGCAGAAGTCCTGCATTTTCAGCATTTTTATGTGGCTTGATGGAGAGGATGAGCTGGATGTCCTGGAAATCATTGGGGTTCCTATCCTGCATGGGTTCCTTGGGGCTGAACAGAGCACAAGGATGGGTCTGGCACAGGGCTCAGCCAATTTCAGTCACGAGCAGGACACTGCAGAGCAGCACAGACAGCTCAGTTTGGGGTTGTTTTCATCAATGTATTTGGGAAGGACAAACCAAAGGCGTTCCCTGCACGTTCTGGTGTAAAGGCACACACCAGGATCTGTGCTCAGGGCCAGGCACAAAAAACCTCCTCTACTTTGAGGCAAATCTCATCCTCCCTCCTGTGAACCCCCCTGCACATGTGGGGGTCACAAAGGCTGGCAGAACTTCAGTGCACAGGGATGTTCACTCTCAGTGTCCTTAAGGCTTACAGAGGTTTCCCCTTTTCTTCCCCAGTGGTGCTGCCATCCCAAGGGAAGGGTTTGGGTCTCAGCCAGCAGCAGGGAGTCAACAGAGATGTTCCCAGCAGAAATGTTTTCTTCCTTAATGATAACTGCTGGGCACCCGGTGCTCCACATGGTGTTTGCAATGGAGTTTTCCACCTCCCAGGTTTTCCTGATTTACTTTGAGTCTTTTTGGCTTAGGTCTTAGTCTGATTTACTGGTAAAAAAAAATCTCTTCCCAGAGTGGTGGAAATGTGCCACGCTCTCCTTCTGTCCAGAAAAAGCTTCTGAGCATTGGCTGAAAGACCACACTCCGCAGAGCCTTGATGTCCAGGGAGGAATATTCATGGGTGAGGGGGAGTTGGTCTCTTCTCCCAAGTAACAAACCATAGGATAAGAGGAAATGACTTCATGTTGCACCAGGGGAGGTTTAGGTTGGATATCAGGAAAAATTCCTTTGTAAAAAGTGTTGCTAAGCACTGGCACAGCTGCTCAGGGCAGTGGTGGAGTCCCCATCCCTGGAGGGATGTTAAAGCCATGTGGATGTGGCACTTGGGGATTAAGGGTTGTCATTAAGGGTTTAGGAGTGGCAGTGCTGGGGGAATGGTTGGACTTGATCTCAGAAGTCCTTTCCAACCTTAATGATTCTGTGGTTCCCTCACATTACAAAGTTGCCAAAGACCTGAGCAGCTCCTGGCAGTGCTGGGCTGCAGCTGGGCTGTGGAGGGACATAAATGGAGATTAATGGCAGCTTTTGAGTGTCCCTTTCCAAAAATATCCCCAGAAAGCTCCTGGGTCTTGCACATTGTGCATGAAGAGGAGTGTTAACCTCTGTGCTGGGCCAGCATTCAGGAGCTGAGCTGGTTTTTTTACTAATTTTCCAAATCTTTAATACAAAGTGACAGGAAGGGTAAACTACACTCAAGGATTTCATCTGAGGCAGAGGAAATGGAACTGGGCAATAAAAGAGGCTGATGTTAACAGTTTTTTTTTTTTTGTTTTTTTTTTTTCTTTAATGGAGGGAAAATTTGTAGTGTGTTAAAAAAATTAAATCCCTGCAAAAAAACTCACCTAAAAGGAAATTCAGAATTAAATCAAGAGTGTCTGATGTAAATTTAAAACATCTCTTACACAAGCAAAATCTCAATAATGAAAACATTTGCCAGGATCAGGCTGTAACCTGACCTGGGATTTGCAATCAAAATGTTTAGATCACTGTATTTAACTGGATTTAACTGTACTTTAGATCAAGCAGCTAAAAAAACCTTATTTTAAATAATTTGTCAAGTAGATATTTTTTCAATTTTAGCTCTTTTCCCAAGGTTCATTCTTGCTGGTCAATATGCCCTTTAAAAGTTATTGATTTGCCTCTGGAAATCATGTGCCCATGGAGTTGTGCTTTATTCTTTCCATAACTTAATCTGCAATTATGGAAACAATTTCAGGGTTTCTGATCTAATTTTTTCCCCAGATTATTTACACTTTGAATCTTTAATATTTAAAAAATAGCAAGTAACAGTCTTCCATCCCACTGACTTATTGGATTACATTCCTGTCTTGTTAAATCTCACTTGGATGCAGGCTGAAATTCGACTGAAGTACCCAGAAATTGGAATTTTGTTACAAGAGCAGGAGCAGGGCTGTAGAATGGGAGCTGTACTGTTGCATGAACATCCAGGATGGGTTTGTGGTGACAAACAAGGTAATTTGGGCACAAGGAGCTGAGGGGAATTTGTAGTTTGTGAGATTAAATAACACAGCAGCAATGTCAATCCTGCATCCCAGAGGAGTTTGGAGCTGGCCCCACTTCAGCAGGAGCAGGAGTGAAGAGTTAACTGGAAAAAAATTGATATTGTATTCAAGACACAGCCATGGCCAAGGAGACCTGCATAAAAAAATACTCTGGTCATGGGTTTAAAATGGAAAGGAGGGAGGTAGTAAAATGCATCATTGAATCCAGGCTGGAATGAGGGAAAGCTGAGCTCTGCCTCAGCGCTGGGCATGTGGAATTTATGGGCAGGAGGGTGCCAGGTCTGCAGCTCCTCTAGACCATGGATTGCATGAGAAATGGTGGCAGAGGTTTGTTGGGTGTTTTGTCCTTGTGGAAGTGACAGAAAAATCTTCCAAAGCCACCATGGCTCATGGGATCTGCCTGCTGGGCACTGCCAGGGGCCTGCAGGAGGGGGATGCACAATCCAGGGAAGAATTTCCTCTAGAGCTGAAAGTGAAGAATGTGGCTTAATGGCATGAAAAACAAAAGGCTAATCAAGGGATTTGCCTGCATGCAAGCTGTACAGCATCTATTAAAAATAAGTATTTATTTGGGTATTTGTTTTGTTGTCAGCTTGCCAGGCTTAAAAATATACAACTATTACCTTGAAACATCTGAGTATGGAAAGGAGAGGAGGCTGGGGAAATAGTGAGGCAGAAGATACATGGGTTTGTTTTTTTTTTTTTTATTTTGGATAGCAGAGTACAGACTTTGAGGAGACAGGAAATAGGAGAAACATAATTTCACATTTACCTTATAACAAAGCAAAGTGCTGTGAGCCACCCCAGGGCTTGTGGTGCAGAACAGCACCCACATTATTAGAATCTGCACAAGACTCTTCTGCATACCCCAGCCTGACTGAAACCTGGAGCTAAAATCTCAGGGTGGATTGCTTGTGAGCTTCACTGCCATGGCAAACCCCGAGCCCTGACACTGGTACTCGTGAGAAAATCAGTCTGGGGATTTTCTGTGGAAGAGGGATCTCAGCTGACACTATGGAAATAAAATGTTAGTGTGGTTTTATGGGCTGAGCATTGAATCTGAAGAATGGTGAAGTGAAGGAAAGGCTCTTGACTGTTCTTGAGGTTATAAACCCATGGCCACGGCTTGTAAGACAAAATTGAAGCAATATATGTAATTTTGGGTCTAGTCAGCAGCAAATGAGTGTATAAGACATCAAAAATTGATGCAGTGGAGAAGAGAAGTGGTGCAGTGATCAGCCTGGATTTAGCAAGTGAACCTGAGCACTGGAAATGCTGCAGATTAATTAAAATCTGCATCCAGCAAACCCAGGGATATTGCCATGGAGCTGGCTGGACCTGCCACGTTTCAGGCAGTGATGGAAACATTTGCATAGCCAGGTAACTACAAGAAGCACTGCAAGTGTGAAGTGTCTGGGCAAGGAGACCTTCCACAAATTCATTTTAAGTTGATTAAAGAGCTGGGGAAGGCATGCCCTGGATAGATAAAAGTACCTGACAGAGATTTGGTCATGGCTGAGCATCTGGCAGGTTTTGTGCTATTTGGGAGGAGGAAAACTTGTTGCAGAGCACAAAGGGAGAGCAGCAGGGCATGAGAAACCCAAGCCCTGGCTGGGATGTGGAGGCTGAAGATCCCATGCCACAGGACTACTAGGTGATCTACTACCAAATTAATTCCATCAGCCTTGGTGTTTCCTTTTTTAAGAGGGCAATTGGCTCCCCTGACATGCTCATGTCCATCTGCCCACGACAGTCAGTGCTGCAGGGTGTTTTTCCTAAATGGAAGTGCAGTGTCTGAAGACAAAAACGTTTTTCTCTGCAGTTTGTTTCTTCCTCTCTGGTGCCCAAAGACCAAATTTAGCACAGATTAATTTTATTTTTTCCTAAAGCAAATAGCCAGCTCATCACAGGGTGGGTGAAGTGCAAAACTCAGCACCCTCAGCCCCACATCTTCCTACTGTGCTTCCTCCTCTGGAAGGAAGCTGAGACCTGGGCACAGCAGAGCCCACGATCATTTCTCCAAGTGCTTTTGCCCATTTGCCTCCACCCTGCAGATCATTTAGCACGAAGAAAGCAGGTTTTTTGCCTTTGATACTAAGAGCAGAGAGAGGGGTAATTGGAGCCTGGGAGGCTCAGGAGCCATCTCAGCCCTCACAGGTCTCTGATGTGCTGTAAATGCAGAGAGGAGTTACAATTACTACCCATTACTTGCCCTGGATGATGATTTATCTTGTGGCCACATGAAAGCAAAATCTCTCTGATCTGGTTCTTTTTTTCCCCCTGCACCTGATCAGGATCTGTCATATTTCAGATTAAAGGGATTTTCTTTGCCAGTGCTGAAGGAAAACCTGTGTGTGACATTTGATTATTCTGTCCTTTAAAATAACATCCCCAGTAAGAAGGGAGTGGTTACCCTGCTGGTGTCCTGAGAAATTAGATGCTGAAGTGGATACCTGGAGCATCTCATGAAGAGAACAGAGGAAATGGTTTGGTGGATCTTTTTTAAGCTCTTTTGGAGGGGGAATGATGTTTCATTGTTGAGGAGTGACCCAAAACGCAGGAAATGAGGCCCGAGTTTCTTCTGTTGCTGCAAATGCAACAGGAAAATGAGTTACAGGCAGGACAACAAATTTAGTGGCTGCCCTGGGACATGTGGCCTTTGGGATGCTAGTGTGGGAAATGTCACACGAGGTCAGAACCCTTCACCATCCCCTCCCTGTGTGCTCTGGTCAGCAGCTGGAGCTTCAGGATGAGATCTGGGGAGTCCTGATGGACAAAAGGAGCTAAATGGGGAACTTCTGCCTTATGCTGGGATTGGTTTTATTTTTACTTAGGTGACTCCTCGAGAGCTGGGTCCTGAATTGCTTTTTGGGAACAGACAGCAGCCTCTACTGCATGTCATCTCAGCGCTGTAATAGCATTTTACCTCTGGAAATAGCCACGATGTTCTAAACATGACATTTTCTCTTCTTTTCATGGAGTATAATAGCACATCACAGGCGTGGGCTGCATGAGAAAGCCTCCAGGCAAGCGGCAGTGCCACTGATGGGGAGGATGGTGCCTGTGATGTCTCTTTGTCTGCTGCTCCCCTCCAACTCCTCTCTATTAACAGATGCTTTTCAAGGCAAAGAGAGAGGCTGTGCACAGCCCGAACTCCCACCGCTTCAAGGCAAATCAGGCCCTTTTCTTGTCAAGTCACAGACTTGCCAAGTCTCACACACAGAGCAGGGAGAGCTGGTCTGCCTCCAGCTTCTCCTCCTGGCTCATCCAGCATCCCTCGCTCCACTGCAGATTCAGCTGATTTGGGATCCACGGAGGTGTGAGGCAGAGGGGAGGTGGTGGCCTGGGGGGTTCCCTTCATCAAACAGCTTTGGGTGGTGACAGGGTGTCATAAAATCACAAATCACAGGATGGGTTGGGTTGGAAGGGACCTTAAAGCCCACCAGTTCCATCCCCTGCCACGGGCAGGGACACCTTCCACTGCACCATGCTGCTTCAAGGCCCGTCCAAGCCGGCCTGAAACACTTCCAGGGGTGAGTCAGCCACAACTTTTCTGGGCAAGAAAATGATGGCTTCTGCTCTAGAGATGCTTGAGATGATCTGTAGGACCAGAGGAAAGAGAGGGGAAAGGTTCCAGGAAAAAATAAGGATGTTGGTCCAGCATGAGTTTTACTCCTCTACACAGGAGAGCTTCAGCCATGGGCCTGGAGAGCTTTGGTGTCGCTGGGGCTGTGAGTGCTGTCTGTGTTTCAGGGCCCAGAAAACACCCTGGATCTGAACACGGATCAGAAGATGCTGCTGAGGAGCAGCTTATCTCAATCAGAGAAGCTCTGTTGCTCTCCTGAAGAAGAGAAAGTAAAATCTCTCTGATCCCTCATTTGGGTGGGGATGTTGCAGCAGGATGTCACCAAATGCTGTCATGGCCACAGAGCCTGTTCACTCTGTCCTTGCAGCCATCTGTCAATTTGTGGTGGCTCCTGGTGAGGCTGGGGACTGAACCCATTGCTTCAGTGGTCTATTTGTAAGCACAGAGTCCTTTCAAAAATAGTAATGGCTGCAAATCAAATGATTTGCTGGGTACAGAGAAGGAGAGGCACCTAACTGCCCATAAAAGGACATGAGGTCCACCGGTAGCTCAGAGATAAATGCTGCTGTGACCTGCTCTGCTGTGACAGCTGAGCTTTTTCCTGAGAGCATGCACATTATATTTTTTAAAATAGATATGGCTGTGACTGCTCAGAAGGCAACAGGATTTTTTTTTTCTGCTCTTAAAAACCTGCCAAGTGCCAGGGGAGTCATCACTAGCTTTGAGCAGCAGCACAGCCCTTCTCCAAAGAGATTAAACTGAAGTTTCATGACTTCATTTAGCTGTATTTATGAAAGACCTTTTCAGGGAATGGGATCCACCCTGGGAGCATCTTTGTCACTCTCATATCACCTGCACAGGTTCCAGGATTTGGTTTCTCCCAGGAATGGAGGAGCCTCTCCAGCACTGGCAGCTAATGAGGGTCTGCTGGAACACCCCCACGGATCCTCACTGCATTTGGATTAGGGAATTACCCAGGTAAGAAATAAACCATCAGCCAACCTGAGAGCTTGGAGATTCTTCCCTTGATCTACTGCCAGCCCTTGGATTGAGTGTTGGTGGTGAAGGCAGGGAGAAAATGGTAAAAAAAAAAAGAAAGACAGGGTTTGGTTCTGCTCAAGGAAACAAGCTCATGCCACCCTGAGCAGTGTAAATGGGGAGAGAAAAGGGTCTGCTCAAGTCTTTGGAGTGATTCAACAATTCAGACTAATAAGGGCTACTCTGGGCTGTCCTGGAGGATGCTCTGCAATACCTGAGCTGGTGCCATGTCCTGTGGATTGTAAAATATATTTCTTATTCAAGGTCTGTGCCTTTCTCTACTGCTCTCACCACTGGTCTGTGCCACACTGCTGGGAGGGCTTTTTGGAGGGTCCCTGTGGGCTCTGGTGTGGGGCACAAACAGCTCCTGCTCTCTGAGAGCTCAGTCAATATATGTGTTTTCCAAATGCCATGGGAATGAAAATATTTTTTTTTTCACCCTAGAGAGCAACTGGTGCAGGTTTTCCCCCTGAGTAATGCTTTGGAAAACCAATGTTTAGAGGGCTGTGGCAATTTTCATTCTCTTTTTTATTGCTTTCTGGGAGATTGCTGAGCAGACCTAGAGAGGAAACTGTGGGAGGAGAGCCTTTGATTGTAATTCCAAAGGAAACACAGTGCTACATCTCAAGCAAAAACCTTCACTCCTACTCCTCAGATCCTCATCCCACAGCTCTCCCAGGTTACCCAGCCTGCTGGGTGACCAACTCCAGCTCCTCTCTGGAATTGCTTTGGCTGGAGAATGGAGTTTAAAATGCTCCCAACTGTGGGAATTTTGCTGTAGCACTTTCCCTGATTTATGAATGGAGATGGATATGAAAAAGAAGCCTAAACCTCCTCTCCAAGACCATTTCCATCAGACCCTGGGCATCATCAGACCCTTTCCAGCCTCTGGCCAGAGTGAGGAGGAGCAGGGAAGGTGAGGAAGCTGCCAAGGAGAAAGAAGGCAGAGTTGGCCTTGGCCAATACTTGACCTCTCAAGTGCTTCTGCAGTTTTCCAGACCCTGGTTGTAACAAATCTCCTCACCCTTGTGTGAATTCCTAGAAACTGCAGTTTCTCCATGTTTCTTTGGGGCAAAGGAACCTGCACAGGCTGGGGCTGCACATCCCTGGAGGGCTCTGGAAGTACAAGGTGATCTTAGGAAAGGTCACAGAGTGCTGAGCTTCATCCATGGTGAGAGAAACAAATTGATCTGTGGTTGTGGGGGCAGATGAAGCAGGGAGCTGCTCTTTGAGGTCACCTCTCATGGCTGAAGGTGTGGGGCCTCCCTACAGGGCTGAGACAGGGTGAGTTTCTCTGTCCTGTGATGGCAAAGGGAATTTATGGAGAATGAAATATGCTGAGTGAACGTGTTGCAATTTCAAATTACCCCTGTGGAGCCCAAACTGGATTACTAAGGTAAAACAGAGCAGGCAGCAATTTTATTATTTTTTTTTTTCCACAGGATTGATTTCTGTAAGCTGAAATCTTATGGATATATTTTTTCTTTAGAATGATTGGAGATGCGTCCTCTCTCCTGCTGAGATTTTACCATAAAAACTTCACCAAGTTTGTGGCATTACTCATGATTACTTTAGGTGAGGCAAAAGGAGAGGTGGCTGCAGCACCACCAACACATTTCCATTAAGCAGCCTTAGGTCTCCATTTGTTTATAATTAGAAGCAAGCAAACCATTATCCAGATTTTTCAGATGGAGAAAGTGAGTCACATTTTGGTGAAAACCTTCTCAAAGTTTATTTGAGAGGTGGAAACAGCCCAGTGGGTTTGCAACAACACTGCCACAGTTCAAATGTGTGCAAAGACCAAGAATATCCAAATGTGAAATTAAATCACTAGTGTGAAGAACTGAAATTCAAGGAGTCATAGCAGTAAAAATCAATCAAGGATCAGCTTTATTCATATAGTAACTGGAACAGGCATAAAAATGCAAACAGGTTTTTAGAAATGTTGTCCAGGGGTGGTTACATGCTGTGATGATTGATGGGTTGAATTCTTAATACTCCCTTTGGGTTTACTATAAGCTGCTCACACTTATTATAGATCTACTATATTTAATTTTGTTACCAAGTTAATTGTATTTTCCCTAAGAGCTCCAGTAGCCTGCTGTGTATTTCTGTGTCTTTGCCAATGAACTTCTCCACTTATTGGCTAATAACTGACTGTAAGAATTTTTCTTTATAAATGCAGTCTCCTTAAATGTTTCTGGTAACGTGGTCTGCATAAGTATTCTTCTGGCTTCTCTTGCAGTTTGCCTTGCTCTGAGCACAGCAATACTTTGAGCTACTTAAAGGTTTAGTGCCCCTTTGTCATATTTACTATCAGGATCTGAACTGCAAATAGAAAAATGACTGCTTTGTAAAAGCCACTCTAATTGCTCCCAAATCTCCCTTAGTGCAAGTGAATCTTGAAACAAAGGCTTAGAAAGACTGGTTTTGTCAAACTGTGCAGTGTAGCTTGGAAATATATGGGAAATACGCAGGGGAGCAAGGAAAAACAGCCTTTCAGTACCTAAAGGGGCTATGAGAGAGCTGAAGAGGGACTTTTGACAGGGATCTTTTCTGGATCTGGCCTGGAGATCCAGTGGTTTATCCTTTCTTCACATCCCCTATCCATGTAACTTCACTCTTTGCTGCCCAGGCTGCTGGAGTGGGTAATTAGATATGAAATGAAAACCTATACTGGATATAAATCATCCTCTGCAGACCTACAAGGTACTTACAAAGGAGAATAAACTTTTAAGGGAGTCTATAAACTTAGGTTTATGTCCTGGTTTTAGCTGGGATAATTTCTTCTTAGTCCCTGGCTCTGCTTTAGATTCAGTAAGAGAATATAAGATTGAATTCTTTATTTTTTCCATGGTGATAGTAACTGTCCCTCTGGGAGAGCCACTTTGATATCCTCCATCAGGAGCAATCTCAGGAACACAGGAGATCACACATGCATGAGCTCTGGCAGCCTGGGAGGCTGAACTGGGAAACAGCTGGACAAAGTTCTCTGGCCTCTGCCATGCTCTATAAATGCATCTTTTGTTTCACAGCTGAGGAAGCCTGAGGCAAGAGGAGTTGAAATTTGGCCTAAAGTCACACTGGCACCAGACATTTCCCATGAGTCACAAATCGTGGAAATTATTGTGATGCTTTCTAAGACTTTAGAATTTTTTTTTTTTTTTCTGTTTAATCTTCCTTGAAGTACCAGTTAGGACATGATGTGGAATGGCAGGATGTCATCAAGGATCCTTCCCTCAGTGTGGTTAAAAATGCAGAGGAAATGGTATGTAAAGGATCTTTAGATGCTAATGAAATGGTAAAATGCAAGATGACATTCAAAGGAAGTATATACTGAGGAACATATTCTTACAAAGCATTTAAAAAGAGAGGCTCTAAGTTGGCTGCTACAGTAGAGAAAAAAAATCTTAAAAGCTGTGGCAGTACTTCCAGAGGTGCTCAAAAATGAAAACAGCATGGGAGGGTTGTTAGTAAGAGCAGACAACAAATCAGAAACCATCACTTGGCTTTTTCTGCACATCCACAGTGTGTCTGCATCAGGCTGTGTGCAGTGCTGCTCCCCCAGCTCAGGAAGGACATCTCAGATAAAACAAACTGGAGAAAGGCACAGTGAAGGACATCAGAGATGGCCAAAGATATGGAACAACTTCTATCTGAGGAAAAGAGAAGTAAATAAGACCTTTCAGCCTGGACCAGAGATTAAAAGAGAGAGAATATGATGGAGTCATGTGAAAGCAGCAGGAGCACAGAGAAGATTTAAGGGAGCAGTTCAACACTGTTTCTCAGAATGAAGAGACAAAGGGGCACTCTCAAGTGGTTAAGTGGGAGGTTTTAAAGCAGCAAAACAAATTTCCTTTCACAATAATCATTTTAATGTGAAGAACTTCTTGTTGTAAGACTGTGACAGACATTCAGAAAGATCAGGGAATAAAAATCCTTTTGGATGCAGCTTAGTAATCACAGAAGAACATCTTGCCACCTGTCTGAGGCATTTGAATTAGGATGGGATGACCCTATGGAACTGGTTATCTTTCTCCATTATTGCAGCAGGAATGCAAAGGTTCAGTTTAGACTTAACAAGGATGTTTGGAACAGCTAAAAGAAGGTGTCATAATTCTTCTCACCCTTTCTGACAAGTTCTCCTTGGAACTGACTTGCACAAGGCTTGTAGGAAGATAAATCCTTTCAGGTACAAGGTGACGAGCCCAGCTTGTGATCAAGTCAGCAAAAAGCTGGATTCTCTTGCTCAGATCTGGAAAAGCACAGGAACAGCAGCTGGTGTCCTGGAAAGATAAGAAGCAGATCCAGAAGGGAGCAGAGGCAGGTGGAGGGGTTCAGAGTGGGGATGGCACAGGAGGAGGGGCAGCCCAGCCCTTTGGTACACAACTGGCATCGACTGTTGCTGACACTGAAAAGGAATTACAAGTGCTTGAAAGCCACGAGTGTTCCCTCAGCTTCCATAGCAATTCTGTGAATTAGAATTCCTCTAAAACCCAGAGATTCCTCTGGGTTTGGTTTGATGTTCTTGTAATCTCTTAAGTAGCATTTTGAGGCCTCTTTTGAAAGTGGTTGCTTGTATTTCTGTTTGATTTTGTTGTTTTGGTTTTTTTTAAACACAGACATGATGTCTTTGCACCACATAATTTTGGTGTGGTTTCCCTCCTGTATCTCACTGAGTGATGCTGTCCCAGAGGTTTTGGTCTCTCAGGTTCTGTTAAGGAGATTGATTTTTGCTCCAAGAAAGCAAAGCCTTTGTTAGTGTTTCATTGCCAGGCAAGGCAACCAAAGCAGGAGGAGGGATGATAAGCAAGTTTCTTATCCCCTGTGGTCAGTGATTATCAGTGATTTGCTTTGTGAGATCCACTCAGAGCTTGATTTGGGGATGCCTTGAGCTCTCCAGGCTATCCCTGAAGGCACTGAGAGCTGTTCCTTGAACACAGAAAGTGCTAAACCACAGTTAAATATCTGGAAAATTGAAAATTTTGTCTCTGAACCCACTTTCCTGTGTGTAAAACGAGTGGTTTCCATGCTGGTGGTATGCTGTGAAGTCTAAAGAGTAACTTTGTTTGCAAAACTCCCAGTTTCTCCTGTGATGAACATCCCAGAAAAGTCCCACAGGGAATAATTCATGTTCAGTTCAGTGCAGAGATTTGATGCTGTGTGTGAAACAGGGGCTCAGCTCTCACACAGAGCATGGAAAAATAATGACTTGGTGTCCTGTCCCCACTGTGTCAGCAGCTCCAGGAGGTAAGAGACTTGCAGCAAAAATAGTGTGCAGTAATTTCATGGAATGTGGGCTAGGATTTGGGAGGATAAGTAAAAGCCAGCTTTGAGGTTGTGCTACTTTTGATGCCTTGAGATGTGAGAGGGGAAGGAAGGATGAGGATGGCTCTGTGTCCAAGACGAGGGGGGAGCAGGGGATGAAGAGGAAGAGCCATGCTTCAAACTGAACATAAAGAACTTTACCATAACATGATTTCAAGATGAATAACACAGCTTTTGGAACACCACCCAGCACAGCCCTGATGGCACAGACAACCTAAAGCCTGGTGCTTCTGAACCTTTTAGTGCTTGGCCTTACAACCTTAACCTTAGTAGTCCCTATTCTTGATGTAATAAATTGAGAGCATCAACAGAGGTTTCAGATAGTCATGACATCTCCTTGAAATAGAAACACTTGATTTATAGTTCAATTAAATAGCTCACATGGAGGTCATTTATTAAATACGAAGGAAAATGACTGGGCACCAGTTATTCTTCACACCAAATGATAGGAAATGTTTATTACTTCTCCAGATTTCAAGAGTATAAATAGTCACAGCCCTGAGTTTAGTGAATTCATTTCTCTTGGAGATTCTACAAGCAAATGTGTCACCTCCATGTTACACTTGAAATAGAAACCCAGCACTGCCCTGGCTGTCACAGGAGGTTTCCTACCCCAGAGCATGACTTCTGCCAAATATCATATTTAAAAAAAAAATAAATTAAAAAACCTTCTACAGCACCAGTGCTTTGTGGTACCCTTTCACATAGATCTCAGTGCCACCCCAAATACCATTTTTGTCATTGAAAAATGATGCTGCCAGCAGTGTTGGGTATGAATTGAACATTTTTTTCTTACCAAGTAAAGAAAAATTCTGGAGGTTTTTTTTTTTTCTTTTTTTTTTTTTTTTTTTTGTAAAGATAAAGACTTGCATATAGCAAGAGGGAGCAGCAGAAAATGAATCACCTCCAGACACTGAAAACATTGTTCATGGTAAGTTGCATTACTCTGGAAAACAGCAAGAAGTGTTACAATTTAAAAGTAATATATTTAGCTAAAAACAGTAACAGCTGGCTCTGTTCTTGATGAAAGGTTTCATAATTTATGTGATGAATAGCATTCAGTTTGGATGTTTTCTGGATATTTCATCATGACAGCTCATTCTGGCTGCAGAATAGCTTGGTCTGTGCTGGTATTTGACAAGCTCTGTTAGAAACACAAGCCAAACTCTGATCACTGTGAAGACCAAAGACCCCCTTTAAACAACTTCAGTGCAATGTGTGTGATCACTAGAGGAAGAACCATATTGCCATTTTCCTCCTGGCAATTTCAATTTAGAAAAAACAAGTGGCATTTGGCAAACATGGGATAAGGGGCTTTGTTATAAATAAGAATATCAGGTGGAAAGGTTGCCCAGGGCTTGTTGGTAGTCTGGAAAACTCTTTAAATAAAATATCAGTAAGAAGGAGAAAATGAGATACCTACACAGGGATCCTACCTCTGAGGGCTGAAGCACAGAAAAGCACCAAGCAGCAGACTAGGAGATCTTGAAGGATGAAGTTTTTAAATGCTTAAGGAAGCAGGAACAAATCCCATCAGAAAAGTTTGGGTAGCAGCAGGCGTCTCTGTGGACACAGAAATAAATCTCTAAATAGAAGAACTCATGCAGAAATTTCAGAGACAGCCATAAAATATGCTGGGGAAAAAAACTGGATTTCATTAGAAAACTGTTTGCAAAAGAGATCTCCCAAGCTTTCTCCTTAGACACAGGGACAGATCTCCAAAAAGCAGGGCCAGGTCAGGTGCTGGAAAACAGCACGGGAACAGCTTTGTCTTTGGTACAAGGTAATGGCTGGAAAGTTGTACCAGCAGAGGGAGTGGGACACCA
Organism: Cettia cetti; assembly: GCA_013401135.1. Taxonomy (NCBI): domain Eukaryota; kingdom Metazoa; phylum Chordata; class Aves; order Passeriformes; family Sylviidae; genus Cettia; species Cettia cetti. The sequence continues at coordinate 64,436 of VZUI01076425.1, forward strand.
GATTTCTTTTCCTACACAAGTGTCTTATCCAAGGAGTTTCCAGAGAGAAACTAGATTCTAAAATGCAAGCTTTACCCACTGATACTTTAGAGAAAGGGTCAGTTGATGTAGGTTTTTCTCCCGGGGCTATGAAGTAGCTGCAAAGGCAGAAGAATAAAGTCTCCAAATATGCTTTGCATATTTGCAAAGGAAATGAGGAAAAAGCTCATGGAATGTGTTTTAGGGTACTGGTCAGACTCTTCCAGTTTTATTTTTAATGTCTCATCATGAAACATGTCAGATTTGAGGCAGATGAGATTCAGGAGTGAATACTCTGGACAGTGGGGCTGCAGCATGTGATGAGACCTGGATAAGGACACCGGGTCAAGTTTCTTTGGGGGTTCTTTGGGGGAAGTGAACTGGGCTCCTTTGGCAGGGACTTTGGGAGTGCTGCAGTGCTGCTGCTGGGGCTACACATGGATCACCAATCCTACATGTCCATTTGTGAGGCAGAAGAGAGTTGACAGTGCTGGGCTGCAAACCTGGCATGAGGTGTGCAGGGCTCCAGCCAGATCTGTCACGTGGCAAGGGTGCAAAAACGTGACAAACCCACCTGGAGCACATCCAGGCAATCTGAATTCACGAGATCCTTCTACAGAGGGGTCAGGGGTGTCAGAGCTGCTTGGCAATATGACAGAGCCAGCAGGCTGGGGCCGGGCACTGAGGGCTGATTGCGATCTGCTTGACTTAGCCCAGCAAGGCAAACAGATGGAAAGCGAAGGATAAAAATCAACCTCACCTCCACAGACAGTTCACGCCACAAAAACCTCATTCCCAAGAGCAAAAAGGCTCAACTTGCAGCTGTGCTGCTCCAAAGGGTGATGTACCATCCTCCTGAGGGTGACAGGGAAAGCAGAGCACAGCTAAAGGCACCATCCCCAGCCTGGGAGCCTCTCTTTGTCCACATTTGCCTTCCTGGCTGACCAGCAGGTTTTGAAAGGAGATATGCACACACACACAGACTAATCCGAGGGCTTGCCCTCAGCCTCTGGTGAGTTGTGCTGCCCTGTCCCATTCCAGGTACAATTTGGATCATTCACAACAGGCAATCAGCAAATCCAGCCTTGGGATACACCTGGAAGTGACTCAGGATTAGACATCCCAGCCTTCAGGCACCAGGATGATGTTTTTTTTCCCAAGCCAAGTCACACAGGTATTTAGTGATGACACTGAGGGCTTCATTCACATAAAACTTCAGAGCAATTTTGGATGTGCTCTGATTCAGTCTTGGACGTTAGAAGGAGCTGAACCTCCATCCTTCTACAGGATGATCTGAAGGACCTGTGAAGGGCAGGGGACAGGACTCACTTTATTGCTGGGGCCAAGTCACATCACTTGTTTCAATCTCCATGTTTTGAGCGTGGGTGTGGAGAGATCACTTTCTCCAACAGCACAAGGTACTACAAAAGGAAGGAGGCAGAAGAGGAGATCTTTCATCTTGGCTTTACTGCCCAGAGTGTGGAGAAGCCTGAAGGAATTGATCTGATGTAGACAGGGAGAAGTGTGGGAAAGAAAAGCTGAGGAAAATACCTTGTCACTGGGAATTTTGAGGAACTATGGAACAGATCTGAAGACACCACAACTTTTACAGGGATGTGAGATGATCAGGCCTCAGCCCATCAGCATCTCTCCTGTGTACACAGACTGGGAGACTCTGCCACCAGGAGGTGGTAGAGGTTTTTGAGCTTTTCATTCTACTTTTCATGAAGTCTTTATCTCCTCAAAACACCATCTGGGAAACTTCAGAGGTGTAGACGTATCAAAAGAGCCAGGAGATTATCATTTGCAAGAAAGCTGCCATGTAAAAGTGCTCAATAGAGCAGATTTCTTGTGTGTGCTACATTATGGGTCCTGGTGATGTCAAAAGCCATTGAAAAACCATCACAGACAATCTCAGAACTCAGAAATCCCAGGGATTTCTGACACCACATCATGAGCTCAATAATGTCCTGATCACCAGCCATCCAGACACTTCCCTGTCAGTGCCTCTGCCTGGTCACTTCCAGCCTCTGGATCCAGGGGCAAGGATAAATACACAAAATCTTCCCAGAAACTGCTGTGGGTCTCCTCCCAGCTGAGTGCTGAGCCCCAGCATAGAACTCCAGTTCCAAAGACTCTTCAGGGATCAAGTCAGGAAAGGGCAGGAAAGCAGTTCCTTGGAAACACCAACACAGGTTTATTCCAAAAAATACCCCATGTCCTGAACAAATAATGATTTCATTTTCCTATCCCTACCACTGCAGTCACACTGGAATCTGGAAGTCCAGCAGACTTTGTCAGTCTGAATTCTCATTTCTCCCAAGAAAGATCTGCTAGTACACCTGGCCACAGCTCTACTGAAGAGAGCAGAAGAATTTAGTTGTGGTGGTTAATGATTCTCAGACCCTGCTGAAGAAGTGGGAGTTGAAAATTAGAGCAATGGATATTGCTGTGTGTCTCTAGCTGTTAAAGGGAAAGGCAAAAACATGATCAGTGCTTTGTAAAAACATGTCTCAGCCCATCTTTAGTGATGCAGAACACAGTGGCCATGTGCTATTTGCATTTATATGGAGTTCTGTAATTGTTAGTCTTATTTTGTCATTGAGACTGAGCAGTCTTGGACGATCCTGAGGGAGCAAATACCTGCAGTAACCAGCTGCAATTTCAACTGAGTCTCTTCTCTGCTTCCTTCCCTTTGAAACAGGCATCAATACATTGACAGTGCTACTGCTAAATAAATGTTTCCAGGAAATGTTTGAGTGTGGGCTCAGAGGAATAACTACGTCCCCTTGCTATTTGCAAACAAAATGATGAGTGCCCTGAGAGCTCCTTTCTTGCTGCCTTTAGCTAGAATGAATGCACTGAGCTGGGGGCTTTCATTTTTATACAGCACGGGGACAATTGTTACTTGCCCCCCTGATTCCTGGTGTCCCAGGTGGATCAGAGCCTGGATGCATCCCTACAAACTGCTTTGGAACATGCAGACTGCTCTGGCAGCTTTCTCCTCCATCCTTAATGCCTTCTTTGTGCCATGGTTTCAGGAAGAATTGATTGTTTCTTGTTCTGCCTCCCATCAATGAAATCAACTGGCATTAAAAAAGCTGCCTTGCTCATTGCCAGATCGAATCCTTTTAATATCTGGTGATGCTCTGAAATATGCTGGAACTGGGCTTCAAATTTTGGTCCAAGCTGGAATCTCCCCAGTGTTCAAACAGAGGGGGGAAAGGCTCTTAAAACTGAGCTGCCAACTTGAGGCATCTTTACACTAAATTATTCCATATTGTCAAGGAGTCCTTTCGACCTTGATCCCATCCTTCATTCCTGGTGTGCATGAGGCAGATTAAGCAAGAACTGGCTTTGCTCCAGTGACTTTCATGGTGCCACTTCAGAGGACAGTTAAAAGGAATTTCAAACACTACAGATTTTCTTTTTCCTATCTATGGGTCCAGCTTCTTCGTGTTCATGCTGGTTTTACACCAGTGTGACTTGTCTGAAAGGAGAGCTGGATCCATGACACACAAAATAATTTTCTCCAAATGACAGGAGAGAAATCTTCTTGGCCATGACTTTTTAAATGTTCTAGCTAAGCTATAATCCAAATCAAAAATGACACATTCTTGTTTAAAAAACCAGTGTATTGGAAGGATGAAAACGCTACTTTGGAATGATGAACTTGTAATTAATTTTTCACTTAAAACTCTCACTTGGCATTAAACAATCCTCTCTGTGTGAGTCCTTTTTTCCCTTTTTCACACATTCACAGGCTCACAGGTAAGATGCATGACAGGCCAAAGCTGCCTGCTGATTTTTCTTTTATCTCTCAATCCTTATAACAACACAGGGCAGAACCTCCTCAAAGAGATGAGATGACAAGATTGGAAGCAACCTCAGCTCACGGTGAAAAATCTCCCCTTTCTCTCACCTCAGATGGAGGATGATGGAGTAGAGGAGAAGGACATGGAATTGGCATGGGAAAAAGGAGAACTGGGCTGTGTTCCTCAAAACCTGTGGTTGATCTGCTAAGAGATCTCAGGCAACCACTTTCTAAGCATTTTTTGCCACCGTTCTTTCCCTGCATCGTTCCCTAAATCCTAAAGTCCTCAGCTCTGGGGTGACCTTATTGAGGCTTTCAGAACCTAAAGGGGCTCCAAGAGACCTGGAGAGAGACTTTGCATAAGGGCATGGAATGACAGGACAGGGGGAACGGTTTCACTCTGCCAGAGGGCAGGGTTAGGTAAGATTTTAGGGAGAAATTCTTCCTGTGAGGTTGGGGAGGCCCTGGCACAGGCTGCCCAGAGAAGCTGTGGCTGCCCCTGGATCCCTGGCAGTGTCCCAGGCCAGTTTGGATGGGGCTTGGAGCAACCTGGGATAGTGGAAGATGTCCCTGCCCATGGCAGGGGGTGGAATAAGATGATTTTTAAGTCTTTTTCAACCCAAAACATTCTCTGATTCTCTGCTGTCCATGACCCTTTGGGCTGTTTGTCCAACATGGGGAGCTCTGAGCTATCACCATTGGGTCCTTAGGGTATCTTGCAATACAAATAAGGAACTGCAAAGGAGGAAATGATGCCTCTTGCCTCAAACCAGAGGTGATGTGGTCAGAAAATGAGCAGATGAGGAAAGGTCTGCCTCTTCAGGCTCAGCTCACATGAGGATACTCACGGTTTCATGACAGCCCCATCCAGTGGGATTTGAAAAGCAGCTGTGAAGTACACCCAGACTCTTGTTCCTTTCTATTTGAGGTCTGGGAAAGCTGTGAGCAGCAAAAAAAAAAGACACTGGGACTGTCTGCAGAATCAGCAAGATGATCAGGAGACATTTACATTGTTCTCTCACTTGAGAAGTTATTTTTGCAAACATATGGCCTGGAGTTAAGTGTGGGGTTTTTTTTTTGAAAACGCTGTGGCCAAATTCTGTGGTCAATAATGGTGTAAAGCTCTTTTTTTCTTCTAGAGAAAGACACCTATTTGTGGAATCTGGGGAAAATTCACCCTGCACAATAAGCTACAGGTTAAATTGATGCTTTTAAAGCTCCTTTCTGGATCAAGCCTCAAATTTTAGTCACGGAATGGTAAATACACAAATCTCTCTGCAAAATCACTTCAGCATATTTATGCAAATAGTGACTTTGATGGCCCTGTTAAATTGAAGAGAGGAAACAAATTCCCATGTACCCCTCACCATGTGTCTTATTCTTGATAATAAATGTAGTTAATACATCTTGCTCAGCGATGTTTCCTCTGCACAGCTTTAACTGTAACTTGCAAAAAGCCCAATTGCAGAGAAAGCAATTTGCTTGATCTTTCTGAAAAGAAAAATAGGCAGCATAGGAAGAATTCAGAAACAATACAGAGCTGCAATTCATTATGAGCTTTCAACAAGACAGAAGGTATCACTGTGCCTCCATTGCACAGAGTGATGTTGGAAGAGAACCACAGGCAGGAGCAATTTCAAGAATGGCTTTGCTTGTATTATCATCTAGTGATGTTTAAACATGCACAGCATGTCCTTGAAAGCCTAGGGATAAGAGGAGGAGAGGAGATGAAAAATTAAGCCTGAACTAAGGTGTTTGGAAAGCTTGAAGCTCAGAGTTGTTTCTGGGTACATCAGTTTAACCTTCAAATGAACCAGCCATTTCTTTCCTTCTCTTCAAAGTAACACTTTTAAGTCCCAAAATCTGACTTTGAAGCTGAGATCAATGCTGGTAATGTTCTCATAACACCAACTCCCACTGGAGGTGAAATTGGGAAGAGGGGGACTTGTGGTTTGTTCAGAGATTCCACACAACACACCAGGCAAGTGATTTTTGCATCAACTGTGTTTCCCTAAGTAGGACAGGGAATTTCAATCCTGCAGAAGAGCTTAGAGCCTCACCAGTTCCTACTGACCCAGCACCTCTCAAAGCCAACTAATATCTGGTTTGGGTCTCAGCTGCTCTGTCCCACAGTCTGGGAAATCCTGGAGGGGTGAGGGCTGCTAACTGCACTCCACAGATTAAAAGTAAAAGCAAATGCCTTATGTCAATTGCTGTGAATTTGCCATGCAGAGGTCTGTGCTTCTGTTGGACAAATAATAATAAAAAAAATCTCTACATTGAAAAGCATGAAAAGTCACTGTTCTTATTTCACACCTAGCTTAAAAGGGGATGGGGAAACTGTGAAATGAGTTGTACCTTAAATTCCTGGGTTATTTTGGTGGTTGGTGGTTGATTTATTGCTGATTTGTAACTGCCCTTAGTCTTACCCAGCACCAGGGGAAGAGACAAGAAATCAAGATCAAAAGGGTATTTCATATTGCAAGTGCATTTTCATATCTGCATCCACACACCAGAAAACCTTGATCTTCAAAGCACTGTACAAACACTAACCAGCTAATGACTCCCTGAGCAAAGCCACAGCAATGGCTATTTTTAATACATCTATTATTTGTTTGTGCTCATAAAAGGCAGTTTTGTGCCATCAGCTTATTTAGCCAAGCACAGAACGGAGAAAAACAAATGTGAGCAGAGGAAGAAGCAAAGGATATGGAATGTCTTGACTGGGCTCCCCATGTACCAGTTAATGAAAATGACCGGATGGAAAAGGAGTAAGTGAAGTATGACACAGCCACAAAAAAAAAAAAAAAAAAAAAAAAAAAAAAAAAAAAAAAAAAAAAAAAAAAAAAAAAAAAAGTGACTTGATTAGCTGGTTGCTAATGGTCCTTTCAGTCTAGCAGAGAGAAGCGTGGCAAGGGCCAGTGGCAGGAAAAGTCAAGTAATTCAAAGCCTAATTGTTGCCAGAGACAGAATGAGCTTCTGGAATGATTAACAAAGCCAAATGGTGAATTTGTCATCTCTCTTTTTTTTTCAAATGCAGGCAAGGATTTTGTGGACATTGTACAGAGAGATGTTAAAGCAGGTGTACAACCTGTCTGGGTAGCTGAGGGCAGATACCCCGTTTCTTCCTGAACTCTCGCTCAGTGTGGGATGGCAGAGCTGCATTTCCAAGTGACACAGAGGGACGAGGGCTCCTCTGGAGGGACGTGACAAAGGTGTCAGATCAGAGGGCTGGAGCTCCTCTGACCTGGGGACAGGCTGGGACAGCGGGAGCTGTCCAGCCTGGGGAAGAGAAGCCTCTGGAAAGACCTCAGAGCCCCTTTCCAGGCCTAAGGGAACTCCAAGAGAGCTTGGCAGGTACTTGGTCAAGGGCATGGAGTGGAGTGGCAGGAAAAGGGGGGAATGGCTTCAAACTGCCAGAGGGCTGGGCAAGATAGGATATTGGGAAGGAATTCTTCCCTGTGAGGGTGGCGAGGCCCTGGCAGAGAGAGGCTGTGCCTGCCCCATCCCTGGAAGAGTTCCAGGCCAGGTGGGACAGGGCTTGGAGCAACCTGGGACAGTGGAAGGTGTCCCTACACATGGCAGAGGGTGGAACTGGATGAGCTTTGAGGTCCTCCCCAACGCAAACCATTCCATGACATGCACAGCATGGAGAGGTGAAACCCTGTCCCCTCAGAGTCCGAATTAAAGGATCTCCTTCCTCTGACACCTGCGTGCAGCCCCTGGGAGGGTGCCAGATCCGAGAGCCTGAACCCGCAGGAGCGGTTCAGGACACGCTCCCGTCCCACCCAAAGCGCAGCTCCCAGTGCCGGGCTCAGCCCCGCAGCCCACGGAGGGTTTGGGGCTGACGGGGTGACAGCGGCGCTCCTTCCCACAGACACAGCCACTGAACCGAGGGGCAAGAGACCCCTGAGCGTGCCGGGGGCAGGATCCGGCCCTCCGCCCCCTCACCCCGCCGCAGCTGGGGCCCGGCGGAGCCGCTCGCTGCCTTCCCCGCCGTCCCCGGAGGGCGGGGGCCGCGCTGCGGAGCCCGTCCTGCACCAGGCGGCGGAGGCAGAGCGAGCGCCCCGCCGGCACCGCGAGCTGCGGCGGCCGCGCTCCTCCTCCCCCTCCTCCTCCTCCTCCTCCTGCTGCTGCTGCTGCTCTCCTCCTCTCCTTCCTTCCCCCTCCTTCTGCTCCTGCTGCTGCTCCTGCCCTCCCGGCTGCGCTCGCCGTCCCGCCCGGCCGCCCCGCGCGGCTCCTTCCCTCTATGGATGGGAAGGCAGCACCCAACGGCGTGGCCACCATCGAGGACAGGATCCTGCGCATCACGGGCTACTATGGATATTACCCGGGATACTCCAGCCAGAAAAGTAAGGCTCCCTCCCGCCTCTCCCGGCCCTTCAGGGGTGTGTGTGTGTCGGCAGAGCCCTGAGGGTGCCCGTGCCGCCCTCCAGGTGCTGCCCCATCCCTCGTGGTGAGTGTGGGGGCACAGGGCGCGGGGTGCCCGCTGTCCCCCGAGGGGACGCGGCCGCTCTGCGGCTGGAGACGGGGGTGGCGGCGCTTGGCCGCGGAACTTCGCGGCTCCGAGCCTCTCAGGGCTGGCGTTTTGGGGTTTATTTTCGTTTCCATCCTTCCCACCCCCATCCCCTCCGGGGCGGGGGGGTTCGCTCTCCGCCTGCCCCGCGCTCGCCGCACCGGGAAAGTTTCGGTCCCGGTGGGTCCCCCCGAGCGGGCGCCTCAGCTCCTGAATTATTCATCTTCCTCTCGAAACTAATGAGATTTTTCCAGAAAAGTGGGGAGTTACCGACGATCGGGGGTTCCTTCGTGCCGCTTTAATACCAGACAGTTGTGGTTTAGGGGGTTGGTGTTGGTTCGGGGTCTTTCCTTTTTTTTGGTGTCCGTTCTCTTTATTTATTTCCCTTCAGCGAAGACGCAGAAAATAAAGCAGGTGATCCTTGCAGAAAGTCCCTATCTTTTTTTTGCTTTTGAAGTTTTTGATTAGTAGCAGCGGGTTTCTAGCAGCTGGGAGATCCTTAGTGGGTTTCTCTGGAATTCTGGCGGTCCCAGCACTTTGTTTGATGGGGAAAGTTTGGCTAATGAAAGAAATTATTCGTTTTTACCACCAAGGAAATCAGGTTTATATTGTATTAGTAGTTGCTTTGCAGTTGGCAAAACTATGACATGCTATAGCTTAATGAACAGAAGAGGAGTTGAGGCAAAGTGAGGGGCAAAATAAAGGAAAGGCAAGGAACCCACTTGGGTGAGGTGAGCACTAAGGTGCAGACTTTCTTCTGCATATTCCCCTCAGAATATTCTGTTTTCCAGAACAGCCTGTGCAGTACTCTCCAGCTCCAATGCAATAATAAACCAAAACACAATTAATAAACTGCTAATATCAGAAAAACACATCTGTGGGCTTTTTATGATGGAGAAAAACCATGCATTGAAGCCCTTAATAAACAGAAATACCTCTATGTGTAATAGCTGAAAAATCCAAGTCAAACTCAGTGGTTTTATCTAGCTGCTATTTGTGGCATGCAAACAGCATGACAGGTGTTATGGGCATTTATTTGGTGAGGTCAGTTGGTTTGTCTGCAGTCAGAGGAGTTGGGGAGAAGCTCTGAAAAATCTGGAGGTGTGGCTATATGTCAGTCCAGGGACTAGTTAAGTCTGAGCCAGGTGGGACCTGTGTCCCAAATTCTGTAGTGGCTCCAGAGCATCTCTACAGTGTGATTTACCAGAGAAGGGTGAGGATTCGGGCTTAATAGTTTTTTGCAAGTTGGCTTTGGTGCCAGCATGCAATTTTTCAATCTGCAGCAATACTCCCACTCTGTATCAAGTTATAGCTCTGAATCCAGTGTTGTCAATCCAAGTGCACTGTGTGGTGCAGTGGGAATGCCAGGAGAGCACTGCTCGGACAGAGAAAAGCTCTCTAGACCAGGTTCTGCAGATGCTACAAACTGCATCTGCTTAAAAATTAGAAAAAGCATGCCAGGAGAGGCCAAGGCTTTCAGAAGTGCTGACTCTTGGGATTTTACTGCAAGTCTCCTGGCCTTTTGTGCCTTTCTGGCTGGGTGCTGAGGCAAAACAAAATGATCAGTAGATCAGGCTTTGCTGTTTGAAGAAAATAAGCAAAATTTGTGGTTGTCACTTATAAAGAGGAAAACTGCAAGTGTGTAAATCAGAGGTATTCCAATACTTAAATGCCTTTGAGTAAATGAAAGACATGAACCCCTTCTAAGCTGTGAATGCTTTTTAAAGCAGTCTCCTAAGTTTTGGAACCATCATCATAATTTTTGGAGTGCTTGCAGTTGGCAGATGACTGCTTTATCCTCATGGCTGTGTGGTTTGGGCTTATAAAGTACTTGAAGGCTTCTACAAAGATGTTTTTGCCTTCCCCAAGGTAAAACCAGACATCCTTCAGGCATCATGTACATACATCCCCTTGGCACTCAGCAAGTCTCTCTTGGAGATCCTGGCTTGGAGTTCTTACTCTGTTCCTGTGTCTGGCCAAAGCATTGCCTTTGAGTTGTGCTGCTTCAAAGTTCTGTTGACAGTTCTTGTCGTGGCTAATTGTTCACAGAGATGCAGCACTGTAAAGATGCAAGGTGGGCTGTTAGTACCCCTAATTATTAATGGATTGATACCCAGTTTATTTTGGTGAGGGCATGATTCTTGTCACCTCTATCCAAACTCAGTTTTAGTTCAGGTGGACAGTGCTGATGGCATGCAGTGTGCTCAGAATTCCAGGTAGGTTGTGTCCATACCCTCCCCAGTGCCAGAGGAGCCTTTTTCCTGTCAAATGCCCAAGCCTGTGGCATGTGCAGCCATCTGCTTGTGCTGTCACCTTGCTCCTGCCTGGCTCTGGAGTGTGCCTGAGGGATGAGCTGTTGTCCCCAGGATGGCTTTGTGCTCTCTGCTTCTGAGCAGGGGGCAGGCCAGGCACCAGCTGGGGGGACATGATTTGGGTGGTGACAGCCTGCTGATGGTCACCACCTCCCTTGAGGCTCCTCTTTGTTCCCAGCTAGGGACAGAAAGATTCATTGGGGGAAGTTGAAGGCAGCAGTGGGTGGCTGCTGTTCTGCTCACTCTTGGGGGGTACCTGGAAGATGACAGGGAAAGCTGAAGGCTTTGTGAAATGTGCTGGTGATTTGCATCCCTCCTTCAGTGGATTGATTGGCTTGTATTCCATGGTCTAACAGGAGATCTTGCCATGGTTTCTGTGTGGGAAGGCTGAGGACTGCTCACAAATAGCCATGAAATCTGATGTTAAAGCACTGTGGTGTTCAAGAGCTGTTATCACAAAGAACTGCAGTATTTTCTAGTGACTTGTGCCTCATCATCCATATTTATATGCATTAACCTACTTCAGACTTGGGGTGTGTATGTGATGATTCTTTTATTAATTTTAAGTCAGGCAGTTTTATCATTTTATTTATTCCTAAAAAAGTTGCTAGAGAAGGAAAATGCCTGTTTTATTTCTCTGTAAATCTTTTGAATGAGCAGAAAAATGTATTTTGGTTTGGTATTTACATCCATGCCTGTTGCAAAAATCTTTTATCCTGCCTAATAAGAAAAAGATACAATTTTTTTCTCCCCTCCACTTTGTGCTGAGATGGGAAGGGCTCTTCCTGACCCCAGTTAACTTGTACTTGGGATGTATGGCTTGGTCCCTCACTTCTTGCACTTTAAATGTGCAGACTCTGTCTGGCTTTTGTGGGAAGGGAGGGGGACTGTGTCTCTCTTCCAGCCAATTTCTTTGGAATTCATAATTTCCAGGACATGGTGCTGTTGTAGATCAGATGCTCCAAGCTCTGACCTGGGGCTGCACATGGTGCTCCCATGTAAGCTCCCCATGTCTCCACGTTTCCATGTGTGCAATTTCATTTGGTCTGATGCAACTTTTTCATCTACACAAACAGTGGGAAACTCTGTTCCCTCTCCTGACCTTTGCTGTAACTTCTCATTCTTCTCTGACTTTTCTGCTGGCAGTACAATCACGTTTGGTGTCTCCAGGGTCAAGAGTACGTATGGGTTTTTTTTTTTTTTGTGGGTTTTGATTTTTTTTTTTGTTTTTCTTTCATTTTTTTCCCCCACTCTTTCCAACTGCCACCCCATCTGCCTTTCATCTCAGTACTGAAACCTTTTTTACTTTCACACTATAAAGTTCCTCTCCTTCAAGTCTGTCCTAACACCTCTTCTGTGCCTTCCGCACAATTAAACCTGCTCCAGTCAAAGTTTCTCATCTCTGATCTTCATCAGCATCACCAATTCTGCCTGTGTTGTCTTTCTGATGGAGCCCTTCCCACTATCCACAAAGCCTTATGTCTTGCAGGATGCTCTCAGCATCCCAGGTCTGCATTTCTGTAAGGCTGTTTTCTCAGGCCTGGACGAGCACAGCACAACTCTGCTGAAAACGCAGTGGTTCCTCACATGGGCCATCACCTTCTCCTTTTCATCATGTTTGGAGAGCTGCTCTTAACTTGCACTTGTGGCTGGAGGGTTTGATTCCCACCCCTGCAGGTTATGAACACCCATCTTGGTGAGGCCCTTGCTAGACTTTAAAATGAGTTCTTTTGGACATTATCCCATGCTGATTTTATCTCCCCTTTTCCTCTCCTTCAGGCCTGACCTGAAACCATGGAGTTGTGTAAGCTCCTGGAAGCAGAAGGTGCTGTCACGTGTCTGTGCAGCAGCAGGACTATGACATTGGGCTCTCAGTGGGACACTGGGTGACCATGCCTCTGGTGCTGTGTGCCAGGGAGCTGAGGAGCCCTTACAGGAGTGTGTGACCTTAGCAGTGCATGGGGAAATGCTGAACCTGTCCTTGCCATGAGCACAGTGGCTGTCAGGAGCTAGCTGTGTGTTTTCCTACTCCCCTGCAGAGCAGCTCTAGCAAAGGTCTGTGGTTTAATTTGGAAAGTTCAGCCTCGAGTCAGCAATCTGAACTTAAACACCTACTTAAGTCTGAACTTGCTCTAAGCCACCAGGCTTTGAGAATGCGTTCAGAGTTAAGTCTGTGCTTAATTGCTTTCCCTTAATAAGACTGGGATTAAGGCATGCTGAGCCAGCATCAGTGGCTTGACAATTCAACTCTTGCTCCCTGTGTGGAGGAAAAGGCTGTGGAGGGAAAAGCTACCCCTGAAACACTGGAGAGAATTTTCTCCTGGTTATCACAGCAGCTGTGCCAGCAGCTCTGCTGCAGTACAAATCACATGGCAAACCCAGATCATCTCTGTGCTTACTGAGCACCCTGCCCTCCTGGTGGCTTGTCACTTCCAGTGAGAGGAGCAAAGTCTCTGCTGGAGGCACCCAGCTGCTCCTCCAGCAGTTGCCAGAGCCCTTGGTTTCTCTGTGCAGAGCAGGAACAATGGGAGGCTGGGAAAGGGGCACTCGAGGAAAGGTGCTTTGAAATTTGTGGTGGATGAGGCTGGTTTTGTTGAGCTGTATTTGAGGAGTCTGGGAGAGAGGAAGCAGTGTCTGTCTCTCTGTGTGTTGGAGTCTCAGGGCTGTGTTGGCTTTTACCACTTGTGGCAGCTGTCCCCGTGCCACCTGGTAGCATTTGGGGTTGCAGGGAGTCCAGGTGCAAGGCTAGCCTGGAATGAGCTTTATTTCAAAGCCTTCCCTTTCCCCACTGGACAGGGGTTTTCCATAGGAGGGCTATGCCCTGGGGGAGTGTGCTGCAGTGAGGACTGGATTGCAGATTGCCAATTTAACAATTTCCTCCCCACCCCAGCTCTGGGGCACAAGTGGATGTCACGGCACAGGATGCAGTCCTGTTGTAGTTGCTTTTTCTCACAGATTTGCCTCTCTGAGTGAAAAAAAAAGTATGGCTGTATGTCAGTGCTGGTAGCAGTAACTTATGAAGTAATTTCTTTCAGCAAAACAGATTTTATAAATACTCCTTTGCTGACTAATATTGGCAACACCGGGCTTGTTTCCTTTAGTGGATTTAGCCAGGCTTTGTGTGGATTTCTGTTTGTGATGGAAGGGGATGACCTGGCAGCCTTGCACTGGTAGCTGGAATATGGCACCTTCCTCTCACCTGGGGACATCAATTCCTGTGGAAGTGGAGGATTCTCATCAGCTGGGAGGAGAGGAAACTGCTTCAGTCCTTGGCTTTCCCTCTGGGGTTGATTCATCTCCTTGGGGTGAAACCCCTGAGGAGCTCAGCTGTGGAACTGTGGTACTGGGCATGGATACAGTTCTGGGCATCTGTGGGCAGGAGGGATGAATCCAGATTGGGAAGGACACCATGGTGAGCAGGGCAGTGAAGAGCATATCCTTGCAAGAGGGAGCTGATAGAGCTGGGCCTGCCTAGGCCGGGATGGGAACAGGGCTGCTGCTCCAAACACATCGTGGGAGGATGAACAAGGAAATGTAGGAAAGAAGAGTTATTTAAACTGAAGGCGCATGTTGGCACACAGGCAAATGGGTAGGAACAGGCCATGAATAAATTAAGGCTGGAAATTAGCAGAAGGCTGAGAGTAATGGCCAAAAATCTTGCGCCATCTTATGTATTTAAATAAGAATTATTTCCCAAGCTTTAAAGATGCCTCATAAAGATGTCTGCCAAGGTTTTGAGAAAAATTACCCCTATTTGGCAGGGAAAATTGAGACAGTAAGATGGAGGGAGTGATGCTAATTTGCCAGAGGTTGTTCAGAACAAGCCATAAGTTTGATGGAGCGATCTCTGCCTCCACTGGTGACTGCACAGCAAGTCTGGTGCTGTAGCTGGCCCGGTGCTAAAGGTGGAGGAGGTGCTCTCTATAACTTGGTAGCTTTCTACATGTGCTCTCTGCCTGCTTTTGAGTTCCTCTGCCCTTCCATGCCCATTCTCAAGTCACCAGTGGTGATCCCAGCGCTCAGTGTTGGGCCCACTCCTGTTTAATAACTTTATTGATGATCTGGTTGAGGGATTGAGTGTCCCTTCAGTAAGTTCATGGATGACACCAAGTTGTGTGGGAGTTTGGATCTGCTGGAGGGGCAGGAGGGCTCTGCAGAGGGATCTGGGCAGGCTGGATCAATGGGCTGAGGACAATTGTATGAAGACTAGTTGCCACTTTGGCCACAATAACCTCACGCAGAGCCACAGGCTGGGACAGAGTGTTTGGAAAGGTGGAAAAGGAACTGGGGGTGCTGGTCAACAGTGGCTGGGCATGAACATGAACCCAGGTGGGCCCAGGTGGACAAGAAGCCAACAGCACCTGGCCTGAGTCAGTAGTAGTGTGTCCAGCAGGACCAGGGCAGTGACCATTCCCTGTGCTGGGCACTGATGAGGCCACACCTCGAGTGCTGTGTCCAGTTCTGGGCCTCTCATGACAAGAAGGACTTTGGGGGGCTGGAGCATGTCCAGAGAAGGGAACAGAGCTGGGGAAGGGTGTAAAGAGTTAAGTCATATAGAGAATGGCTGAGAAAGCTTGGGGAACTTGGCCTGGAGAAAAAGAGGCTCAGGGGGAAAGTTCTCATTCTCACAACTGCCTGACAGGAGGATGCAGCTGAGAAGAGGTCAGACTCTGCTTCCAGGGAGCAAGGGACAGGATGAGAGGACATGGCCAGGGGAGGCTCAGGTTGGATATCAGGAGGGATTTCTTCATGGAAAGGGTTGTTAAGCAATGGGGTGGGCTGCCCACAGAGGTGGTGAAGTCGTGTGTTCAAGAAACAACAGGACATGGTGCTCAGTGCTCTGGTCTGGTTGACGAGGGGGTGCTTGGTCACAGGTTGGACTTGATCTCAGATGTCTTTTCCAACCTCAGTGATTCTGTGATTGTCACAGAAGGTCCCCCTGGCTGCCTGGCGCTCTGGGTGTTGGCTGGGATGGTGGCACAGCTCCCAGCCCCCTTCTGCCTCACCTCACCCTCACCTGAGGTGGCTTTAACCTTGCTCAACATAACATCATCATGGCTGCATGGAGCTGCACTTCCTTCTTTTCTTGTTTTGCCTAAAGGTGTGGCTGCTGCACACAGCCCATGGGGGCATGACCTGGTTGTCCCATGAGCTCCTCTGTGCTCTTCTGGAGTGCACAGAAGGGGTACCCCTCATTTTGATTGTCCTTCCAGCATTGTCTCCTTGACATTGCCTTCCCCATCTACTCAGGCAGGCAGCAGCATATTTGGTCCAGGTTGAATATGGTAAAATGATATTGCAAAGTGACAGATGGTTCTGGCAGGCTTTTATCCCTCCAGTGCTTGTATTCCTGTTTTTTAATAGTGGTTTTAAAGGTTTGCAATTATTTCTTCTGCACATTTGGAAATTGATGGGCTTTTGCTCAACTGCCTGCATGGGAATTCACCCATGAAAGTGAACTTACTGTTTGTGGAAGGATTGGTGGCAGGAATTTTTTCACATAAACCTGCTGCTGAATGATCACAGTGATGAATAATGAAAATGCCTGCAAAAAAAAGTCAGTGTCTCTTTGTGGCAAATGTGAGAGTAGGGTGGGGGGAACAAAATGCAAAGTGCTTAACTGAGTGGTTAAATTATTTATCAAGTGGACCAGCTCTACTTAGTGAGACTGAAAATTGTTTTTTCTTGTGGTGAGGTGAAGTGAGACTCCCTGGTGGCCAAAGGTTTGGGCTGGCCCTGTGCAGAGTGGCAGATTTCACTGCAGGAAGGTAGAAGCTGCAAGGTTTTGCTGAGCTAATGCCCAGGGTATGGCTTTCACAGAGCTGTAAGTGAGAGCAGCCCCAGCACTTCCAGTGCCAGCAGTGAATTTATTCCAAGGCATGCAGGATGTGCCCAAGTGACAGGCATTTGGTGTGTCTGCCACACAAAGACCTTCCTGTTAGTCCTTTAAAAACATACTGATTCTTCCTAGACCTCCCTTGCAAATACTTTTGGTAAAATGGACTTGCCCTCTCCTGCATTTGGCTGGGCTGGATCAGGGGTAGCAGAATGAGAAAGTGAGAAAGGTGCCTCTGCTGTGCTTTTTGTGAAGGCAGGAAGGAAGAAGATTATTTGCCCCTGTTCTGGGGCAAAGGAGGAGGTTTTGAGTCCAGGGTGGAATATGATGTTTCCTGCTGTTTCTGGCAGTCTGAAATCTGTTCCTTGTCTCAAAGCTGTCCAGTCTGTTTTGTTTGCTACAAGAAGAGCTCCCATGCCTGTTTTGGTTCTTGTTTCCAGCCACATTTTGGGGGGAGAGGAGGGGAGAGACAAGCACCAGCATGGCAGCTCACAAGTCAGTAAAACTGCATTAAAAGAGGTCTCCCAGATCCACTTTTAGACCAGTATTAGTCCTGGCAGTGAACTCACCATCCAGAGTGAGAAAGACATTGTAGCTTGAGGCCAACCTGGTGACTCTTCCAGTTTCATTCCTTCTTGCTGCTTTATGGCACAGAACTGCTTGAGCAATCTCCTGCTGAAACAATATCCAGTACAGCTCCCTTTCTTCTGTGGAGGCTGTGTCTTCTGGGGAACTTCTAGACCTAACACACCTCTATTATTAATGGGGTGGTTGGCAACTTCATGAAAAAAAAAAACTTTCCTGCTAGGGATTGATTTTTCCTAGGATTCCTGGGAACACAGCTCTTCAGGCCCTTTCCAGCTAATGGGCATCATTCACCTGAATGTTCTGAGGACAGCACTGGAATCGTCTGTGCCTGTGTAAGATAAGCATGAAACAAGGCTGGAACACATGTTCTCTGTCAGGGAGAGAAAATTAGTCCTCATGGTGTGATTTATATTCTGCATCTTGAAGTGAGATGGCAGAGTTGTTATAAAGCAGTCGACAAGTGCAGTCATTGCAACCCTTTTCTTTTGCTTATCTGAATCCTGGAACTTTAAAATCCTTTCTTAGACAAAGCTTGGCATGTGGAGTGTGCAGCCCTGGAATTGTGTGGGTGCAGATTGGGGTTTTTCTCTGCAGTGCCAGAAATAACCTGTTGTGTGATACGTTACAGGGGCTAGGATTTGTAGCAGCTTGTGTGCAAGTGGGATGCTTCAAAGTGCTTCACCAGAGGAAATTCTTCGGTGCTGACAGCATGGATAGCAGGAAGATGAACTTTCTGTGGTGTTTCTGCACCATGGTTTGGACTTCTACCTGAGGAGGGTTGGTTTTATGTGTGAGAAAGCTTTTGTTCAATGCTCAGTACTCAGTGGGGCTGCTAACACAAAGACCAGGTAGAAAATGATTGAACTTAGCATTTATCAGGGACATATTTGATGAAGTTTCCCAATTTCCTATCAATTTTTCCTTCTTTCCAGGGTGAGATGCAATGGCGGGGCAAGGGGTGGGGGGGCTGGTGGTGGTGGGAAGTGAGGAATTAGATAAAAAGGAAACAAAATCTTTCAAGAACATTTCTGCTCAGGAAAAAGAATTGAGGTCTGAAATGTAACTAAAGAAGTGCCACATTTCACATGCATTGGAAAACAAGCCTTGGAGGAAGGAACAAAAGGCATTTTTCAGCTGAAGCACTGCGCTGAGCTGCTGTTGGTGTGCCAAGCCATATGTGTCCTGTTGAGGTGATTCATCCATACAAGCCCTGCCTTCTGTCCCTCTTCTTGGGGGGCCCTGTGGCAGCAGGCACGGGTTTGTGTGTGCTTGTGCTCCACAAAGCAGGGAGCACTGGGCTGATCTCAGTGTGCAGGGAAGTGCATAGCTGTCCTCTGACCTCCTCATGGAGCTGTGTGTCCAGGAATAGTCATTCCTATGTCCATCTGCGCTGGGATGCAGCCCTGACTGTTGTTCAAAGAGTCAGGGGTTCCCCTTCCACCCACAGGTGCTCTGCAGCAGGGAAAAGTGGTGAGGAGACTGCTTCACTGGGTTTTCCAAGGCATCCTGTTTGTTTCAGTGCTGGAAAGGAGGTTAATTAGATCAAATTAGGGCAACTCTATTCCTAGCTGGGGTCTGTGCAGTGTTTTTCTGCACTTCTGCTTTGAAGTGAATTCAGAGCAACTGTTCCGAGCATCCTGGTGGAGGCAGGCGACCCTAGCTGTGGGTTTAGAGAAAGCAGTCAGAAGAAAAGGTGTCTGCATATGGGCAGAATCAAGAGAACTTCCTTAAACTTAAATATTCACACTGTGCACAGGTACAGCAGTGATTCCTCTGAGAGACTCTTAGGCAGACCTGGAAATAGCACTGGACAGTGAGTGTGAAGCTGCATTGCTCTCACATTTTGTGTGCCTGACTTTTAGTGGCACTGCCTCGAAAAAGTGCACCTTAATTATTATTGGTATAAAATATTTATGCAGTTTAGTGAAGTTTTGTAGCACTTTGTGGAGATAAGAGATTCATTATAGTTTATTGCTTTAAGAAGGCAAGGAAAAGTGGGTGGTGCAGCTCCCAGATTTGCCCTGTGTAGGGGAATGGAGGGAAGAAGAAACCTGTTACTGTTGTTTTGCACATTATTAACAGATGTTGGCTTTGGTCTCTTATTTTAGCTGGAATCTCAAATTTGCTGTAGGAACAGTAACTCAGTTGGTTGGGTTCAGGTTTACTTTAGTTCCAAGGCTGCTCCCAGACCTGGGATGTTCACAGCTGAGTGTGTTTCTGGTTGCAGACAAAACTTAAGCCCTCTTAAACATCTTTTTCTGATGAACACAGCTTTGGAGAACAACATCAAGGTTCTGTTAATTTTCAGTGCCTTTTATCTTCCTCTCTATGCTGAAGCAGTGTGATACCTGGAAAATCATCACCTTAGGGCAGGAGAATCCTCTGGTGCTTTAATGACTGTTGCCCTTCACGTCCTCCCTGTGGATGATGGATGGTGTGGGGCTGCCTAAAGCAAGTAATCTCATTCTGTTCATGGTCCCCAAGTTTTTCTGTTTCCCTACTTGGTACTCTGGGCAGAAACTGCAGTTTAGAGCAGCCTGAGTTGCCAAGTATCCTGCTTGCACATAAAAAAAGATTTGTAGGACTTCATTTGAGGGTTACAGCCATCTTCTGTCATGTTCAGTTGTCTCTGAAAGCCAGCTGGAATTGCACAGTGCAGTTTGCACTGACTGTATAGACATTGGGTCTTCTGCTGCATTTATGCTTTCCCTGTGTATTTTGGTGACTTAAGCCACTCTCCATGGTCCTGACTTTCTTTTTCATCCTGTCAGCCTCTCTTCTCTCCCTGTCTGTGGTGTTAGACTGGGCTGGTTGAAAGGATGATCTGAAAGGAAATGTATTTGGTGCCTTTGATGTGCAGAGCCTTTTTTTTCTTTATAGGTTATGAACAAAAATTGTATTCCCAAACCGAAGAATACATGATTGCTGTTCCCAGCCTTCCTCTGAGAACAGGCTTTGACATCATTCATACTCTATAATTCATGATATTTTTGTAGCAGTCTGTTAAGGTCTGCAAGAGAGTGAAAGGGATGATTTAGAAAGGCAAGGATTGTCCTGTGCCTTCTGGTAGGTCTGTGACCGAGCAGCTTCCTGCTTTTCGGAGTTGTTACTGGGTCTCTTTTATCATGGAATAATTTTTCTTTCTCTTTGGAGTTGCTACTGGGTCTCTCTTTTATCACAGAATCACTTTTAAAGGATAATGTTGTTTTCCTTAATGTAAGCACTTGCTCCTTGTCAAACACATCCTCGTATGCCCCGTTAGGACTTCGCGCCTCGTTCCAGGGTGTTTTAAAAGCAGATTACAGAACGTCTTGTAACTCGTCAGCTGGTGGTTTTTTTAACCTGGTTTCTTAAGGAAACAAGGCTTATGTGAACACCATCTCTCTCCCCTACTCCCTCCCCGTGTAGCTTTCGAATCTGTTGGCCAAATCCAAGTCAAATTACAAGGAATGAGAGAGCACAAAAGAGGTGAAGTCCTGATGTACCTTATATAAAAACAAAGCTAGAAATAGGAGGCTCTTGGTTCTTCAACAGTGGAAAAGCTGTAGGATTACCTCATTTCTGGAGATGAGATGTGCTGCTTAGAATTTTCGGGGATCTTGTCAAAGACACATCTAGCTACCATCCAGCTTCTGACAGTGACCAACAGGAGATGTGCAGGGAAGAGAATAATGCAGGTTCCTGGTGCGTTTCCACCCACCACTGATCTGTGCTTTGGGGAGTTCTTGGTGTTTGTCTATTGTATTAGCTTTTAATGGCTATTTCTTCCATGAGTTTGTAGGGATGTGACTTTGTCCATTCTGCTGTTGAAGGATTTCTTTTCTCTGTTGCTGCTGGCTCTTTGGGTGTGGCTCTTCTGCTGAGGAATGAGGGCAACTCCCAGAGAATGCTGGAGGCAGGTCCTTCCCATCCCCTGATTTTGTGGAGAGGGGGGAGGAGAAAGAGAACAAAATGTTGGTCTGTTAGCTATGAATAAACATCCTGTGGAGCTAACACATGTTTTATTTCATAATTCCTTCCAGCACAGAGATAAGATACTATCCTGGGAGGAGAGAAATTGGCTTTGGACTGTTTGGCTGCTTCCTCAGGCTGTAGTGGATGCCAGGAGCCTCACAGGGTACACCTGCCTTTGTTTGGGACTTTGAGATGATGCAGTGAAAAATCATAAAATGATGTCACAGGACAGTTTCAGGTTTTGGTCTGAAATTCAATGAATAAAAGATTACTTTGCAGAACCACAGCTATTGATAAAGAGCAATGCAGGCACTGGTTGTGAACACTTTGCAGTTTTAAAAAATGGAGAGAATGGAGTTGTTTTATTATGGCTACAGAAAATGTTATCAAATATTCATGATGATCATCTCCTCTTATTTGAAATAATAAATCCAAGGTTAATTTTGTACTTGTAGAAAACTGGTGCCTGACTGTTGGTCCCTTATTTCTTCGCTGTAATGTAATGATAATATTTAATATTTTATCTACTTTGCAAGGATGTTATTAGGCTCACAAGTATGTCATGGTGCCAGAGAAGGAAAAGTAAGCTTCTCCCTCTTTTTCCTGCAGGTTAGGGAGAGGCTTCTGCAGATATTTCAGGGCCCAGGGAAAGAAAACATTGTGCTCAAAAGGGCTCATATAAGGCATAAAAGTTTGTCTTTTGATGAATTTAATGTTCAGTGTAACTATCAGTGTAAAACAGGCAATAAAGAAATGCTACCAGTTCTGTTTGTTTTGAAAGCTAAAGACATGTCCCAGACACATTAATAAAGCTCCCTATCATGAAGTATCAGGAGGAGCTAACAGATTATTTTTATTTAATTATTTTTATCACCCATGCCATCCATCGCGTTGCCAATTGTGACGTTTGTGACCTGGGTTGCAAATTAGAATTTGACATTGTGGTGACTGCACTGAGCAAGGAAATACACCCCAGGGGTTTATAAATAGGATTTAAAGCACCCATCCCATGACTGCATTTTATTATTCTGCTACATGTGTTTTTGGTATTTATTTTCCCCCAAAATGAATGCAAGTTTTCAATATCACCATGTGGCAACAACACGAAGACTTTTCAGTCACCACTGTTGTTCAAAGTATTGTGAAGTCTGACATCCCTTTGAAGAACTGTTCTTAGCCTCTGCTGCTATTTTTATTTTTGAGTTGTTCTCTGTGGAATATTTTTTATTTTGTCCTCGCCTGCCCTGAATTTTCGAAACATTTTCAAATCAATCGAGGTCTTTCCCTTTCCTGTGTTTTCCCCACTCTTATTAACTTTTACTGGACTGCGCCTTCGAAAATCTAGTTGAAAGTCGTTTTCTCTTGAACTCCAAGGAGTCTTTAGAGAAACATCTGCCAGAAGAACTGACCTACAAAATCTATTAGGCTCTTCCCACTGGTGTGAAGCTCATTTATGTAATGCTGTTGGATGGGATGGCTCGGCTCTGGAGATGAAATACAAAATTCAGTTTTGCTTTCATAAGCATAGATGCAAAGAAGTGTCTGATACTGAGATGATGTTAAAGTGTTAAAATTTGGATGTTAATTGTGATTATATGTAACTTACCAGTTGTAATGGGGTAGAGAAAGGTGTCAAAATCAGGGAAATTAGTTGTCCAAGAGAGAAATATTTCTTCCCTCCATTTCTGAGCAAAGCAATCACTTAACATAAAATTAATCAGGTTGAATAATCTTATTATAAACACAAAAATATAAACAGGTGATGAGTAGCGTATCATTAGATAGCTTTATAGATCTTCATAAGTTATTTTATGAGCTTTTGAATTTGATGGTTACAGATAAAAGTGGCAACTTATTCACACTTTGTATATTCTTTATAAATATGCTGATAATCTGAAGTACCAGATAAAGTACCAGAAGTTTATCCCTTTGCCCTCTGAAAGATCTTCCGGGGTGGAGATGCAAAGACATCTGCTCTGTTAGAACATAAAAGTGGAAGCAACAGCGGAAGTAAAATGTCATGTGCATGAAGTGGATCAGAGGAAAAGGGCAGCCAGCCCATGAATTTGAACTTGCACTTGCCTGGCATGGATTTGTGAGACGAGTGGAGAAAGTTCTGATATTTTCCTCTTCAATTCAGGGGATTTTGGCCATGGTGACATTTCACTCAAACTTTATCCCCACTGGATGAGTGAAGTTAAAGCACAGCAGAGCCCATAATCTTCACTACACAAGGAGTAGTATATGGAGGGGCTAGTATTATTTCCAGCATCTTGGAGCTGTGTAAGCAAGGAGCTGCTCAGAGCTGGAATAATTTGGAATGCAGCCTTTGGTGTGAATCTGGACCCAGTTTGACCTTTGCCTCAAGGCTGGTGAAAGGATGCCTTAATCCTACTGCCCCAGCACCTATTTTTAATGCTATGTGTGCCCCCATTTGATTTTGGAGGCAAGTTTTCTAATTCCCTTTGACTTCTTGGACAGTCATCATCTTTATCTTTTTGAAGAGGCATTGGAAAGCTGTGAATCCCTTCAGTGCCAGCCCCCAGGGAGCCTTGGCATTTCTGAAGTGGGCTGGGGGACATGTCCCAAACACATTAATAAAGCTCCCTATCATGAAGTATCAGGAGAAGCTAACAGAATATCTATGCCTGCTTGTTCCCTGACCTCCCATAATTGCCTCTGATTATTCTATTACAGCAGAACATTTTAAAGTAATTGTGGAGATTGAATGCAAGTGTGAAGCCACAAAGGCTGTCCTGAAACTTGGCAAAAGCATGGACAGGCATCCAAATTGTGAGTCAGTCTGAGCATCCTTCTCAAGTGGGATGTTACCCAGGCTGAATAATGATTTGTTCCTCCAATAAAGTTACATGGTGAAAAGTGGCAGAACTTGACTTGGTTCTTTGATATTTTTGCCACCAATGCAGATTTCAGAGTTGGGAATTTTGACTGTCTACGGTGTTTGGGATTTGGCCACTTTTACAAAGATTGTCATTGGTGAGGTCTGTGGTTTGAGCAGTGATCATATGGTAAGCAGATTGCAGGGCTGGCAGAGGTGTGGAGAAACAACTTGTGTTTTAGTGGGCAGGGTCAGCTGGATCATTCTCAGTGGATACATGTCTAATCCATCTTGAAAACATCTCTGGTGGTGATTGCCTACCTTCCAGGCATTCTGTTCCAGTGCTTCATTGACTGTAGTTTTCTCATGACTAAATCTTGCTCTAGTTCAGACCCAATTCCTGTCCTAGAACCTTGTGACTGGTCTCCTCCTCTGCAGCAATATCTTATAGATCTCAGAACTTTTCTTTCTTGTTTTCCTTCATTTTTACTAAACAAACCAAATTTTTCCACTCATTCTGTGTAGTCATTCTTTCTGGAAACTTGCTTCTTGTCTTTATCTTCTGAAGTCAATGTAATAGCCATCACCTTACTTAAAATTTTGTTCCTCAAATTGGACCCAGATTTTCAGTTGAGGTCTCACCTGCACAGCCTTGCAGAGAAGAATTACTTCATATCCTTGATGGATTGTTGATCTCACTTCTGTTTCTGAATTTTTGGCAACTATTCAAAAGCAATGCAGCTTCATCTTGGGGTTTCCTCTAAACTCCCAGTCCACTTTAGAAAACCGCAGTTGTTCCCTGAACTGTGTCTGTACAGCTGACTCTCCACTTAGGTGGGAATAACCTTTCACTTTAGCAAATAATTCTTTAACCAGGTGCTTTCTCCATGGTGTTAAAATCATTCCAGTTCTTTCTTCAATGTACTTGGAGCCTTCTTATTTAGTATAACTTTAAGCATAACAATTAACCTCCCTAGTATGGAAATAACAAATTCTAAAAGGACCCTCATCTAAAATCCTTTTGCCTGACAGGACCCACTGATAGCAAGCCCAGGGTTGGCTCTTGAGCACTTTTCCTCTGGGTTAAATTGTTTCCCTGTCCTGTCCTGCCTGGCATTGTCAGGAGCTGTCCTGGCATCAAGATCTGTAATGTCTCATGTCCTTCACTATTCACCAACCTCTTATTCTGTCATGGAAAGAAATTACATTACTCTGATGGGATTCAGTCTCAAGGAAGCTCTGACTGGCATTTTCCTGGTTTCCTTTACACGTATCCTGTTTGATTATTTGGTCTGATATTTTGATGGGAACAGAGGACATGGGCTGCTGGTTACATCCGAATGCTCCTATTTATTTTCTATTCAAGTTTGTATTTTTCCACTCTTTTCCAATTTCTTTTTCCAACCTAGCATTGTCAAAGATGTTTCGGAACCTGGTCTAGTGGAAGGTGTCCCTGCCCATGGCAGAGGGCTGGAACATTACAGTCTTTAAGGTCCCTTCCAAACCCCTTTGTTTCTGTGAAGCTCCCTGTAACATTTTTAAGCTAAGTCTAAAAATTCGATTGATTTCCCAAAACTGAGACTGGTGCATTTTATACCACACCATATTGTTGCTGTGAAATGCATCCCAGGGTTCCAGACAGGCCTGGGTTTGGTGCCACCTCATAACTCCTCAGGATTTACTGCTTCACAGAACAGTGACTGCAGAGCCACATTAAAGATACAATATTTCATTGCTCCATTAAGAATTTTAAACATATATGTTAAGATAAGGTTGTGCTTTTCTCCTGTGTTTATGAGGAGATCAAGGCGAAAACTGGGCAGATAATGAGGCAAAATTTTTGGCCACATTGTCAATGACTTTGAAATGATCTTTGCAATTTTTGTTATCTTTCTCTCCAGCATTTTGCCAGCGCTTGGGAAGTGAAGTCATGTCAGCATATTGCTCACAGATGGTGACATTGTTAGATGTGGTATATGGCAAGCACAGGCTCAGGTACCGTTTGGAGTTAGATTTAAATGCGTTGTAAACACTACCCCGACCTTGGCACAGGTTGAGAAATTCACCTACGCAACAAATTACAGGAGACAAAAGGAATCAGGAAGGAGAAACTGTTCAAATACTAGAAGAAATGTGTTTAGTGGTCCTAATGAGGAAGTACTGGGTAGTATTTTGAGTGTTCAGGAGATTGTTTGAGTTTGTCTAATCCAGGCCATCTTGCCTACTCCCTTTTGGCCTGTAGCCTTGGGCATTCAAGAATATCCATTAAACAGCAGATTGTCCCACCAGCCAAACATCTCCCACTTCATCACCATGTGAAAATGCTGCTGAGTTGCACCAAGAGTTGCAGCTGTACACACGGGAGGTCTGAACAGTGAAGGGGCTGGAATTCAACACCAACACTTAGCCCATGGCTGAAAATTCGGAATGATCTGTGATTAGGCTGTAAAGGACAAGAACAGGGAGCAGTGTCTGATGGGGTTAGGTTAGATCAGGCTGATGGCAGATCTACCTAGAAATGATATCTAGGAGGAAGTGTCTCCCCATGGCCACCCAGGGAAAGGACCCAACAAGCTGAACTCTTCATCCTTTACCACATTCCAAGCCCCAGCTGGATAGGTCATCATCATATTCCTCGCTGAAATTCATGAGGATTATTTTTTAAGCTCATAATCGTCAGAGTGTGTCTTCTTAGTGTGACACACTAATATTTTAAGGTTTTTTCCCCTTCTAGTTCCTTGTAAGTGAAGTGCTGCATTCCTGGTGGCCTAACTTTGGTTTAAGCTTCAAAATCTTGCACAGCTCAAAGGGGGGATCATGACTCCTTTGTGCTCCAGTCTCATTTTGCATGGTGTGGAGAAGCTGCCTCAAAGAAGCTGCCTGCTGTCTTCTGTCTTCTCTAGAACCATCTACTTTTTTTTCATTGAGTCCCAAAGCTTGAGTTTTGCTTGTTGGTGACAAACCCTTTGGGATTTGGTGTCTTGGGAGATGAAGCTGATGAAGAGTAGACTCTTGCTGTCTGCCACATGGTTTAGAGAGAGGCTCTGATTCTGGCAGAGTTGTCTGTGGGTTGGATATTCAGCTGTTAATCGGGTTCTAGAGCTGGATTCCTGACTCAGGCAAAACCACTGAAAGGAATGGGAATGTTTCCAGGTGTGTTGGTTTAGCACAGGGCTGCAGAAGTAGCCCCTGGTCTATTTTTTCCCCTCTGCTGCATTTTGTCTTGTTTGAATCTGCTTGCGAATTGACTGCACTCACCAGTGCATAAAGTGAGTTAATTTTGATTTTGGCCTGTATTTATTTGCAGGTACTCATCTATCAGCCTGTGTTTGTTCCTTCTGCCCTGCTCAATGGCCATTTCTGCAGATCTAACTTGCAGACTAGAAAGACTCAAGCTGGGAGAGCAGATCACTTGGGCGTGCTCGGATTTTGTCTGCTGCTTTGTGGAGTGTGTTATTTGAGTTCTTTGTAGAAAAGCAAACAGCTGACTAGCAACTTTAAATGTTATATACTGTTTCAAAGTGATTGCAGCACTGTTAATTTAGTGATCACAGGAAGACAGGACTGTTGTGTGAAATTAAAGAGGATTGTATCTTTGTTATTTTCTTTTATCTGAGAAAGCAGGAAAGCCTATTCTATTAGTTTTTTCTAGAGCAGCAATATGTTCTTATCTTAAACATGCCATGTAACATAAATAATTAACAACAAGGATTAAAAATAGAAATAAATATAGGTTAGTAATCTTGTGTCTAGGTGAATCCTCTCTCCATTAAAAAAAATACACCAGTGTTACACTAGTGTATGCCTTCTGTGAGTGAGATCAAAATTAGATCACTGAATATTTAGGTGCTCTGTCTGTGTTTGACAATTTTCATGTCTTGGTGCTTCTCAGAAGGCTGCTGGAGCTTATTTATAGCACAGATTTTGAGCCTCTGACACATAAAGCTCCTGTGGACAGTCGGGTTAGTTGTTAGATGCAGAATACACAGAGTTTGCTCAAGTTGAAAGTGCTTTTTTTAATATTGCCTTGTTAAGCTGTCACCTTCTCCTCCAGGCTGGGAAATGTGGACATTTGTGAGCTTGGGATCAGTCTGAAGTAGCTGTTTATGAATACCTCCTTTACAGCATGGGAATTTATCTCAGGTTCACGCTGATGTAACTGGGATCAGAGCCTTGGGATACACAAATGCTTCAGAAAGAGAGAGCACTTCTGGAGTGCTTTGTGGTAACTTTGAATTTAAATTGGCTTTGAACAAAAATATCATCTGCTATCTGTGCAGGGTAAGGGGGAATGGTTTTAAACTAAGACAGGAAAGATTGGGATTAGATTTTAGTAAGAAATTCTTTGTGCAGTGTGTGCTGAGGCCCTGGCACAGGTTGCCCAGAGAAGCTGTGGCTGCCCCTGGATCCCTGGAATTGTTCCAGGCCAGGTTGGATGGGGCTTGGAGCAACCTGGGACAGAAGAAGGTGTCCCTGCCCATGGCAGAGGGACTGGAGCAATATAATCTTTAAAGTCCCTTCCAGCCCAAACCATTGTGTGATTCTGTGAATTCTTGAATTCTCGAGGACTTGCAGCTGAATCTGTTGGGGTGGCTAGTAGGGGAAATGAAATGTATTCAGCATTCTTCCAACTCTGTGGAATCATCTGTTAATGATTCTACTCCTCATTAATCTGACACACATTAAAGAAAACACGATAAATATCTAAGCAAAAGCAAGCTCTACATTTTCTCCTCTATGGGATTTCCCTACTTGTCCATTCAGATCTAACTCATGCAGGTCTAATTCATCCAGATTTCCAAGTATGTCTGCTTGGAAGGCATGTGGGAAAAGAAGTTTTGATGACTCCTGAAATGAGCCTCCTAGCTATCACTGAACCTCTCAGGTCTCTCTGAATTTTCATGAGGGCAGCTCTACCTTGGAACACTTCTCAAGTAATTATCTTCTCTGGTAATTTGGCTCCAGAGTTCTCCTTCACATCCGATCTTTGTGATCTGCCGAGATGAAACAGGGAAGTAAAAGTTTAAAATGCCTTTGGTGTGAGCTCTGCTCAACCTTTACCACTTCTGGTGCTCACCTGCACCAGTGAAAAAGAATCCTTCCTGGACTGGAATGTTCCTAGGAAGCTGTGAAGAACCTTCAGTGCTGCTGGGTTCTGCTACCACCAGTGCCATTCTTGGATTCCAGTGATGTTTGATCCAGTGAGCTCTGATCTGCTCAGGATTCCTTGACTGGGTTTGTCTGGCAGCTGGATCAGCTGGGTGTGTGTAAGTGTTCCCAAAGCCTTAAAAGACCAGAAGGGACAATTAAGGTTAATCTGATCTCCTTTATTTTTGTATTACCTTATATATACAAATACCCATTATTATTATATAGTCTAACATTTGCTTTATAAATCAAGACATACATTGTAATATAGTTTTGATGCAAATGTATTAAAACCACAGTACAGCAGTCAATTTTTCTTGAAGCTGTCAGAAATCCATGGAGAATCTCTGGGTGTAGTTGGACTCAGTCTTTGGATCTTAGCAAGGGAACATGAAATTTTATGCCTGAAGCTTGCTGTGAACTTGGACACCATGCTTAGCTCCCAGCCTCCCATGCTTGGACAGAAATTGGTCAGTTCCTGCTCTGGGGAAAGTCATTGCAAGCTCAAAGTGAATATTTACAGATAGTAATCAATGGAAAAGGAGGACAATTATTTTTAGCTATGTAATTAAATGCAAACTGTTCCATAGTGTCCAGGCTTGTTCTAGCACCTCATCCTTGGTGTGTTCCTGAAGTCAGGCAGAGCTTGCCCAGAACTCACCTTCTTTTAGCACTTATTTTTAACCATAGTTATGTGATTTAGTTGACTATCTCTGAATGAAATTTTGATTTCATATTCTAAATATAAAAAGGTACCAGCCTTCATGATAAATTCTGGTTATCTTTGCACTGTAATTCATAAATAACAGTGGCAATCATTGGAAATCTTTCCCTTGGTTTTACCCACAGATTTTAATGGAATTGTTGGGGATTTCTCCTGGTGCAATTGAGAGAACCTGGCCCATGTGTTGCCTTTTTTTTCCTAAACACATCTTGTGTTCCTGTCAGTGCATCTTGTCTCAGAGCACAAAATCATTAAACCAGAAACTTAAAATCCTAGAAGTCAATGCAGGCTGGATAATTTTTTTAAAATTTCATTGACCTTGACAAATACCAGTTTTTCTGTTATCCTTGTTTACTTCAACTTTTCTTGCCCTTAATCCTCTCCAGTATTTGTAGGAGAAGTGCTTGTGAATACTCAGGAGGTGTGGGCCTTCAGCTAAAGTTGGAATGGTGGTGGATGTCATGGGAATGGAAAATCTCTGTCCATTGGGGTTTATATTAAAGTCTGATTATAGTGAATAATAAAAAAAAAACCAATAAAACCACACCAAAGTTGCAAAGTTTGAAGTTTTTCTTTGGCTGTTCTGCCTTTGATTAGTCCAAATCCAGCCTTGTCAGAGTGCTTCATCATACATTTCTGTCTGTTTTACATACTGCAATGCACATCCATCCAGGATAAGAATAATGCAAGGATAACTGCAAGGATCCAGCTGTTTGTTTATAGTTGAAATTATTCTTTGATATTGAATTAATTACTTCTTAATGCGGATCAGACTGATTTATATAAACACTTGGAAAGAAAGGACAAAGCGATGACAAAAAAAATTAACTGGTTACGAAAGAATTGAAAAAACAAGACAAAAATGCTTTATAGTTTTGCAACACAGCAAGCTTTTTTTTTTTTCCCCAGCAAATATGAATTGTTTAGAGGTGTTATAAAGAGAACTGCATTGACTTCATGCTGTCTGATTAGAAGTTTTAGCCTTTTATATATTTCAGCTTGGTATGTTTGCCAAGCGCTCTTATTACTTCAATCAATTTAAATTTGCAAGACTGATGATCCTGACAGAATCCATTGGCACATCATGTGATCCTGGAAGCTAAAAATACCATTCTCTATGGGGCTTGCTTATTTCATGCTTGAAAGCCTAAGAAATGTTCATTTTAGGAGAGGGGAAAAAAAAAATGTTTGCACTTTTGAGATACCAGGAAGTTCTTGAAGGAAAAATATCTGGTGCTTTTCATGGAATCTTGGGGATATTTTGTTGTTGCAGTAGTGAGCTGTGAGCTGTTTCTTAGAAGTGCCTGGAGATTCCAGTTGAAGAGTGGGAGACAATGTCTGGATACAGAAAATGTCCCCTCTATTGGGACATGAGAGGGGGAGAGTAGCAAGGAGGATGGGGCACACTCCCAAACCTGCCTTCAGCAGGGATAGGAATAGGAGCAGCTCTCATGTCTGTTTTCCTTAGTCCATGCTGCCAAGCCTCACATCTTCATTAACTAAATGATGTTACCCTGCCCTAGATGTGATGGTTAAGAGAGAGCTACAAGAATTGCACTGAGTCTACCCTGAACTGCGACTCTTCATTTTAGAGAGGGTGTTTTAGAGTCTCTGTGGGGCCATCCGGGTGTTTGCTTTGGCCTGTTTTGGGGTGGTCTGGCTCCATCATTCACTGTGCATGTGTGCAAGCCAATACTAGAGGGATGCTTGAATTCTCTCTGTTGAAATCTCTTTAAATTGCCTGTGAATCTCTGGATTGTCTTCCTGTGTGTGATACAAAATGCCACTGAGAGCTTTCAAACCTCTCCTCTGTCTCTCAGCACTCACTCAGAGCTCAGGAACCTGAAGGAATTCAGTTCTCTGTGGGCTTGCTCTGTTTGTTGCATTGGCATTAACCTTTGCAGTAGCTACAAACTGCAATTACATCTCCTGAGAACCTCTGAAGTTGTCCCTCAGCTGGAGGTGAAAATACCAGGCACCCCTACAGCTGATTTGAAAGGGTGAGAAAGGTCAATGCCCTTGTCCTTCAAGTTGCTGCTTGGGAGGTTTGTTTGGGGAATTTTTGGTGTTTTCTGTCAAAGCAGGCAGTCCCTGGGAATGGCAGAAACTCTTCCAGGATTCAGCTGGATAAAGCCATGGCTGACCTGATCTGCTGCTGGCCTTGGTACCACTTCGAGTGAGAGGTTGGTGGGAAGGGAGGAAATGTCTCCAATATTTCCAAGCCTGTATTGCAGAACAGCTTCTAATTAACAAGCAGTGTTTAATTAATGCCTGGCACTCTGTGGGTTTCCAACAATATCTCTGCTTTCAGAGACAGTGTTATTGTGTTGTGATATTTTTTCTTTTCTAATTTTCACCTGCTTCTCTCCACTCAGGGAGTTGGATAGCAGGGCAGGAGAGACGTTACTTTATCCAGAATATATTCTGGAGGTTTAGCTTTGGACCTGACTTTGTGTGAGCATATGCTTGCCTGCAGAATAGTAGGTTCTGAAGCACTTTTTCCTCTGTTTGTCCTTAAAATTCAGAGAGCTGATCTTGAGTTGATTCTTCATGCTTGAAATATTTTCTTTACTTGTGTTATTCCTTATTCCACAAGTATTGTGCCATGTCCTGAGATGAGAAGTTTGAGCTATGATGAGCGTCATCTTTCAGCCTCACAGATCAGACCACTCAGAGCTGTGTAATGTGGGAAAATTTGGGCTCTCATAACAAACCATAACAAACTTTTTGTAGCTTTTGATGGGCATTTCCATTTTTTCATTCCAGGCTGTTTTGTGACACTTGAGTGTTAACTTACTTCCGATAGAGCCGGCAGAACTTAAAGCTGGTATGATAAAGCTGAGAAAGCTGGAGGTAAAGTTTTGATGCAAGTGTCTGAAAGGGTACTTAGAGAATTGCCTTGTATAGTGAAGCATTTGACTCAGCATTGTCCTGGCAGGGATTTAAATTATTTGCAAGTGGTAAGAGCTCTCTAATGGGATGAACAAACACTTGAAGGAAGAGCTAAACAAAAATTTGCAGTTAGGGCAACAGCAGGTTCCCTTTGCTTTCAGAGGATTTTCTGTGCAAACAGCATCTCAGGGTTCCTGCAAAATCTGGGGATCATTTGCTTTTTGTATGTAAATGTGTTCTCATCCTCCAAACAGCATGAGAATGAAAAAAGAATTTTTTTTTAGATGGCCTGGGGAAAATCTTCCTTGAAAAGTCTAATAAGGATCAAATTAGTGCAAATAAGATTTGATTAGCTCCAGAAAGGGCAGTTTCATAGGACTAATCCTTGGCTTTTTTTTTTTTTTCCTCTCTCCCTTGAACTACTTAGTCATCAGGCAAGGGTAGGATTCCTTTCATCTGCTGGGGGCAGGAGACAAACAAACTGAGCAATACACTGTCATCCTTCCTTCTGTATCCATCTCTTTGGTGTGGAACAAAAGTTAAAACTTCATAACATTTGTTTAGGTTTGGCCTTTGCTGATGAAGAATCCTGCTACAGTAGGTGCAAACAGAGCCAATTAAATCAAATGTCCAGCCTCCAGTGGAGCTTATTGACTCTCCATCTAAATATAAACACTTGTCAAATCTGTACTTTGGAGCTAAATATAAGCCTGAGCTTGCTCAAGAGACCGTGTCCGCTGCTCCCGTTGGACACGTGCAGGCTGGGGCGAGGAAAAGGATCCTGTTTGGTCTCCAGGGGTGGAACAGGAATGTGCTGTGTGTGGGTGGATAAGTCAAGGCTGACATTCCTAAGCTGTCCAGTTCCAAGGAGTCTAGGATAACCTAGAAAGGGTTTTAGGTCAGCTGAACAAGGAACGAGGAGTGCTGGAGTTAGAGGCGTGTGTGGTGGTGTGTTATTTTTTGTTTGTTGCTCTGAAGTGCGTTTGGTACCTTTGATAATGATCTGTCCCTTGAAATGTTGTGTAGGATGAAATGGGACAAAGACAAGTGGATGGATTTTTAACTCCTTTTGCTCGGCTTTTTTTGCAGAGCTTTGGCTTAGTTTATCAGTAAAGGGAGCTTTTCCTGTCTCTCTGGAGTCTGTTACTACGTTTGCAAGGAGTCTTTGATGGTGAAAGGAAGTATTGAGTGAAAGTAAACCATTCCTAATCCCAGCAGCAGAGCCTGCTCCTTCCTCGATTACCCAGACACAGCAACTGACTGAGAGAACCTGATGGAAATTCATTGACTCAAATAACATTCTGGCAATTTGAAGCAGACCAAGTTCATCTTAAATTTACTTTGTCCCCTAAAAGATCAGCTTGGTGAGACATGCCCTTCAGGGATAAGTTCCTCTAATCATAAATAAAACATGCACTTTCCAAGGAAGGCAAGGGAAGGAAACAGAACTGAAAGATTCAGCAGTAAATTAAGACTATTGCTTTGCTTTACTGTGGTGCTTTTCTTAATAGTGTGGCTGTCAATTTTGGTAGATGCAGGCAAAGGTTCTTTTTTGATCTCTCCTCAGTCCCCTGAATTTTGCTTTATACCAGCATGAAATGATTCAGGGTGTATTAAGTAGATTTATTTCAGCTCCTAGTATTTAATTATGCTTTTGAAAAAAAAGAAAAATTCAAATTTGGGATCAGATTGTCTGCTAGTTATAGTAAGTTCTCTTCCATCTATTACTGCAGCCGCTGAATTTCTGGCTCTCAAACATCTTTATTATAGAGCAAAAAATGTGTGAGGCAGGAATCAATGCCTTACATAATCAATCCAGCTTCTGCAGTGAACTTCTTATGCTTTGGCTGGAATGCTAACAGAGTGTTTGTTTATCAAAGATGAGGTTTTTCTGTCTTTAGGAAGATTCTTTAACTGCTGGAGCAGATAATCTCCTGTAGGCTGTAGAAGAGATACTGAGGTCAGCAAAAGCGCTGTGATTTGCCTGGCTAGGCTGGTAAAAAACAGGCACATTTTCTAGAAAAAGCACATTTGGAGAAGCTGTTCTTTTCTTGTGATTAAATGAAATAAAATGTGGTATAAAAGCATTGCTTTGCTTGACCTTTAGTGGGAACTGTGGTTCTCTTCAGAAGATGACTTGGATGTGCAGTAACATACGTTGATCCAAGATGACTTCTTCCATCGAGCTTGATTTGGTGTGGAACATTTAAAAAATGGGAAGAAGATCCAAGCAGCAGTGAAGAGTGGTGACAAACATGCCCTCATGTCCTGGCATTTATTTCAGGGACCACGTTCTGACTGCCTTCCTTGGACCTGCTGCGCTGTTCTGTTGGACGGCAATGGCACAAGTTGAAAACAATTTCCCCTTTCTCCATTCTATGGACTTTGGCAGCTTCTTCCTATCAATGCCAGCAGAGAATTCCTCCCAGGATCTCAGTCCCCAGGCTGTGGAGGCATTCCAGTTGATGGGAGCTTCCCAGTCTCTGCATCCCGTTCTTTGGGCCTCACATTTCCTAGGAAAGTCAGAGCAGTACCAAGCTTTTTGTGGAACTGCATGTCTAAATCAGCAGTGCCTGGTGAATTGGATTGCTTAATGGAATGAGCACTGCTGTAATCCTAAGTAATCACCAATATGCTGGCATCTCAGGGGAGGAAGAAAAAAGAACCCATGAAATCATTTTTATTGAAACAGTAACGAAGTAGATTGCTTGGTGTGTACATCCCCAGATTTGTCACATTGGGTTGGAGCAGAAGCCATTATTCTGTGCTCAACTGTTTCATTTTAAGGAACAGCAAAATTATATTCATGTTTGATTACTTGGAGCCCTAGTAATGGGGCAGGTGAGAGCACAATCCTCCTTTTACTCTAATAAGGGTAATTTTTTCTCATATTTTATTTCTCTGTCTTGTTGACACAACACCACAGCACAATAATCCAGGGCCTTCACGGAACATTTAGTAATTTTGATCCTCAGATAATTCGACTAAATGTATTGCTGAAGCATGGCTAATTTTGCAGAGGGTACCAGTGTTTCCCAGGGATGCATTCAGCAGGCTTTGCTCTGCTCCTGCCTCTCTTAGTGTGATTTGTACTTTCCTAACTTTAATTGCTAATAAACCAGATGCACATCCCATTTTGCTTGGGATCCTTTTTGTTGTATGATGAAGGACCCAATGCTGCTGTCTGTGGAGAGTGAGATGTGCTGGTTTTAATGGACTGCAGGGCTCTGGTGCACTCCAGAATGCCCAAGGTGACTTTGGGACCTTCCCATCCTCAGGAGTCATTCTTGTGTCCTGCAGACCTGCTGCTCTTCTGGACCAGCTTAGTCTGATAAAATTTCCTGCAGTGGCTACTCAAGTCCAGATCTGCTCTTGAGGCTTTTCTAGAGCAAATCAGAGCATCTCAACTTGAGGCCAACACCAGCTTTTTAGCCTTTCCCAACCTTCCCTGAGGAAGAAGGAGCACAGGGGCCAGCACCTTGTGCAATTCAAGGAGAAAGAAATGTCAGACAGAGATTCCAGGAGGAGTAGCTAAAGGTGCAGACTGATGAATGCTCTTGCACCCCAGAGCAAGAGCACTTGAGTCACATTTACTCTCTTGGAGCAGGGCAGTGCAGTGTCCAACTCTGCAGAGTGAAATCAGAGAATCCTCATGGAATGGTTTGGTCTGGAAGAGACCTTAAAGCCCATCTTATTCCACCCCCCTGTCATAGGCAGGGACACCTTCCACTATCCCAGATTGCTCCAAGCCCCATCCAGCCTGGCCTTGCACACTTCTAGGTTTGAATGAAATGGAGCTTGATGATTCTCTTTGGAAGTTCCTTGCCAGAAACCAGTGCATCCTTCACCTCTGACAGTTCTGGATGTTGTGGGATAGTTTTGCCCAAATAGCAGAGTTCTGCCTGTGGGAGGGGTTTGGCATCTGTCCATGCTTCTTATTTATCTAAATACTTGGAGTCAGCCCAAGGGGATTTAGAAATGGTTGTGCTCTTGGTAGGCTTCTTCTTTCTACACACCTAAAATCTTCAGAGTTCTTCAGCTGATCTTGAGAATGAAGTACTTCAGTTTCAGCTTTTGGGTATATGGTTGTGTTTGGACAACTCCTCATCAGACACAGGATTACAGCTCCTGTTGCTGTTTGGATTGGCAATCTTAACTCAAGGTCCCTCTGTTTGCTTTGTGCCCGATCCCATAGTGAATGTGAGGGTTCAGTGAATTTTGCTGTGAAACTCAGGAAAGTGTCTTAGATGAGCTGCTTATAGTGGTCACACCCTGCTTTTAGGTGGCAAAAATGCTATAACTTGACTTTTTCTTTCAGCCTTAATTTACAGATGTGCAATCTTGACTTACTTGGATGTGTTTTCCTCTTTTTCTTTTTTTTTTTTTTTTTTTTTTTTTTTTTTTTTTTTTTTTTTTTTTTTTTTTTGCCTGCATAAGACACACGGCCTAAGCCAAGTTCATATTATTACCTTTATTTTTCCTCGTATTTTTATTGATACTGTTTCTTTAGTTAGTGCAAGAGCAATCAGAAACTGGCTCTACTTGCTTGTGATCCATCACTGTTTGAAGGCATTGGTTTGCTGCTGGAAGGTGTCCATGTTCTTCACTGAGTGCTACAACTTTCTCTTCTTTTCCAACCTGTATCAGACATGCATTTTTATCAAAATGTCCTGGGTAGCAAGCAGTGCAGTGTGAAGGGCAGACAGCTGAGTCAGGG
Organism: Cettia cetti; assembly: GCA_013401135.1. Taxonomy (NCBI): domain Eukaryota; kingdom Metazoa; phylum Chordata; class Aves; order Passeriformes; family Sylviidae; genus Cettia; species Cettia cetti. The sequence goes on from VZUI01076425.1 coordinate 101,794, forward strand.
CAGATCTCTGATGAGAGCAGTGGATTTATCACAGCAAACACAGCTGGGAATTTTCTAGCTGACAGATGCCAGGAGATGGCAGTTTATAGGAGGAATGGCATTTCTGTGGGAGTGCTCTAGCTGAACTGGCAAATGGGGAACATCTTACAGGTCAAAGGAGAAATTCTGACCAAAGGGAATAACCAGTACCATGGTGCTAGGGCTGTGCTGCTGGAGCTCAAGACTTGTCATTTTTAGGAATTTAGGATATCAGGGTGGGTGGACTCCACCACGAGTGCAGGTAAGTGATGAAATGGGGGTCACTGGAGTTGAGGAGACTCCAACTTTGGAGACATTAAAAACTCAACTGGGTGAGGTTCTGGGCAATCTGACCTACCTGTGATGTGGGGCCCTGACCTGAGCAGGTTGGACAAGCACATGGAGGTCCTCTCCAGCCTCAGTTACTCTGTCATTGCCACACAGTCATCACCTGGATAGCTTAGAGGGCCTGGAGGGGAAGGCAGGAGCCTCATCATAAAGTTGTGATGTTCTGAGACATTCTGCGAGTTAAAAGGAATAAATTTGATGCTCACACTGGGCCTGAAATTGTGAGAAATCTTTCCAAGAACTGTTTTGTTCTGGGAAAGCATAGTGACCTGGAGGAGATCGAGTGTCCCTCCCAGCTTGGCAGCCTTTGGCAAGGCTTGTCTTCAGCAAATGCTGCAGTTGGTTTCTGGTTCAGCAGGTGAGAATCACATCCCAGCTGCTGCAGAGTAAAATTTAAACAGTTTGGGCCAGTCACTTAGTATCAATTTCTGTGTTCTGTCAAGGTCACTCCAATGTTTTTGCTGAGAGATTGAAGATGCCCTTTGTGGCTGAGCCAAGATGGGATATGTCTTATACCAAGAGAGGGTAAACTGACACCAGCCACATTTCTGTGCACGTTTTGGTTATTTCACATTATGTGGGAGCAGAATACATTGACAGCAGTGATTGCCATACTGCTGCCACACATCAGTAGTGTTCCCTAAAATCACTGGAGCTGATTTACTTCAGAGTGAATCTTCATTTCAGAGGCTCAGAAGGGATGTCTGAGTGCTCCTGTCTGAGTGCTCCTGCCTTTGTGGCACAAGGTGGAAGTGGGCAGCAGGCACAGCCACTCCTTGCATCACCCCTTCTGCAGGTTTGCAGCTGTCCTGGTGAAAGCAGCGTGGCTCCTGCTGTCCTCCAGAAAGGCCGTGTTGGACACCAGGCCATCCATCACAGCACAGCCTGGCAGCTCCTGAGGCTGCACGGTTGTGAAAATCCACGGACAGGAGAACAAGCTGTTCCACTTCAGGTCTCTGAAATGGATTTGTGATGTCGGCACAAAAGCCAGCTCTGTCCTGGAAACAATCTGCTGCTTCTCAGCAAGGGGAGGTGCCAGAGCTGCCTTCTGCCACAGGGATGTTCAGGACAGCTGTTCTTTGTCTGCCCTGAGCAGTGGTTGATCCAGGTGGCCTTTCTGACCAGGAGGCCCTGTTCTTTTTCCTGCTGGTGGGCCCTGCTTGTAGCATTGCTTGAATAGTTTGGGGTTTCTGTCTCAGGACTTTCCTCTATAGTATTTTTGGCCTACAGCATTGTTTGCCTTTACATCATTTTCCCTCCCTGCCACATTTGGGGTAAAATCAGGAGAAGCTTTTTCCCTGCTTTCCTTACAGCTGATGCTGGTTCTGTGAGGAGCCCAGGGGATGCTGAGAAAAACGAGACAGGGTATAAAAACCCTGCACTTTTATGTAACATATTCCTCTTTCCCATTCTGAGAGGAGATCACTGGTGTGCCTGATCTGAAGGGGAGAGGTTATACATGTTCTGCCCAGCAATGCTCACTCCCCTTTTCCTTTACTCTGCATTTTCAGCACATTCCCCATGGGGTAGATGTCAACTTGTCTTGTGTCGTTCAGCACCGTTTTACTGCCTCACATAACATGCAAACCCCACAGATGAATTAATGTCAGCAGGAAGCAAAACCAGCTGATACTTTTGTTTGGAAACTGCTATTTCTTTCCTTTAACCACGAAGACTTCGAATTCTGAAGTAATGTCCCTCTCCTAGGAGCTGTAAATAAGGCAGCTCTGGGTTTTCAAGGCTCTGCCTCTTTGAGGTAAAGCACTCAGAGGGTGATGTGTTCATGTAAAAGGATATCTCACCTCTGGTTTGCTCTGACTGATTTATGGTTGACTTTGCAAGCCAAGTTCTACATGGGTTATAAAGGCATGCAGTGGAAATTCATGGGGAAAGCAGCCTTTTGGAGCAGGTTAGAAATAAATGTCTTACAAATGGTAATGTCAGTTCCTACCTCAGCTGTGAAGTCAGTGCCATAATTTAAAGGTATTAAAATTAAATAGGTTTATAAAGATGCATCTCTGTAGCACAGACCTTGCTTGCGGCTGCAGCAAGTAATGAAGGGTCTTTGTGGAGCCTTTGGCTCTGCTTTGGAGCTGAATTCACTGGGCACACACATTGAATATGAAAGAATATACACATCTCTCAGGCTGATCTCAGTTGAAATCTGTGCTGTGTCAGAGAGGTTCCTTTAGAATAAAAATGTGCTCTTTGATTTTTGTGAGTAGTTTGGTGAAAAGGGCACAGACTAACAGGCCAAAGAAGAAATTGTAGTAGTAGCATACTTGACAAATCAGTTTGTGGAGATGTGGAGTGGCTCTGTGGCTCAGAGCAGGGCAAGGCAGCTCTCTGAATCATTGTCAGGTTGCTGGAATAAAGTATCTACTTACGTGGGCAAAATAGCTCATTGTAATGCTTGAATAGGCTGTTATTTAAAGGCCCGTGAGTCTCATTCTATATAGAGCAACATTTCAAGGGGTAAAAAGACTAAATTTATATTGGTATTTTATTAAAATTTATGCTGGCACAGCAGCACTGGAGCTCCAGTGGAAGCTGAGTTGGCTCTTTCATTCAAAGTCGCAGTTCTGCCTGCTTTATAACTTAGTGAAAAATTACCTGTGGAGATGAGGTTTCTCATCCTGATCTCAGCCCACCAGGGTGTTTGGTCTTTTAAGTGCTTCATAAACACTCTCTGCTGCTGTGGGTGTTTAAATGATGGGGCTGGAGAAGGTGCTTTCCTGGTGAGACTTTCTTTATATTTAGGACTTGATGCTTTATTGTCTTACTTAATTATTTCTTTGCTGTTACAGAGGTTGGGGACGTGGCTTCAGGAAAAGCAAGGGAGCTCCTCAGCTCTGTCCCATATGGGAAGGGGCAGGGAGGCACAAGGACAAGAAAAGGATTTGCCTCCCCTGCACAGGCCAGCCAGCAAGAGAGCCCAAGGGCAGCTTGGCCAGTTTTGTGCCCTGGCCCACACTCCATCCTCAGTTAATTAGCTCCAGCTTGTAGACACGGGAAAGGCTGAAGTCATCCCTGTCATCTCTTGGCTCCAAAGCTGTCACTTGGCCTCTTGCCTTTGTGCTGGCGTCCCCTGCAACATGCACGTCTCACACCAGAACAGGAGCCCTTTTTACACTCATCCCATATTGCTAAGGAAAAGGAAAAATAATACTGTAACCCTCTCTGTACTTGGAAATAAAGCTGACCTCAGTTTGCTTCTGTGTTACGCAGTCTGGATGGCATTGCATCTGTTGTGCATCCTCCTTCCTGTAGCCTCTCTGCTCAGGGGATTGTGTCTCTTGGATCTTTGGCTGCAAGGGCCGCGCTGAGGAACTGTTAAAGTATTTTGGACACACTGAGAGGAAATTTCAGAGCATTTGGGGTTTTTTTAAGGGTATGGTGTGTTCTCCTTTGAAATTTATTTCCATTTTTCCTTGTTTTCATGTGTTCAGACAAACCGAGCCCTGTGCCCATTCCCTGAGGTGTTTTTGTTATAAATGCTGGGATAATTTGTCCACAGCAGCCTTTGCCCAGGTGATGTCAGAGTTGGCTTAGTGAGGTGTCCTTGGAGACAGGAGCCACCTGTCTTCACTGTTCTTTTGATGTTGGAGCTGGCAAATTCCTGCTGCGGATGGCTGGCTGTGAATCCCTATTGAAATTCTGGCCCAGTGCTACCTTGAAAACCCTGCAGCAAGTGTTCATGTTTGGAAGAGCTGTAGCCTGAAACCACCAGCTGACTTCTGGTTCCAGAGCAGAATCATCCCACAGGGTCTGGTAGAGATGTCCCTCACAGATGTTAGTGCTTCAGGAGGATTTGCTTTCCCATCCCATGATTTCCCTGTGTGGTTTCATCCTAACGGATGCCAAAGTCACCTCTGAAGTCCTTGTCCTGTATAATATTCCTTGCTAGATAGTCACAACCTGCCTGCCCAAAGGACCTCTTGTAGTTAAATCCATGTAAATCCTCCTCTGCTTTGCATCTTGGAGTCACCTTTATGGGGGCCTGTCACATGTGGCTGATTTCTTAACTTCAGAAGTGTGGGATGTAGATGAGCAATCCTCAAATCTGAAGTGCCTGGGGACTCTTAAGGATGATGTGCTTTCCTTCAAAGCAGTGAAGCAGCTGCTGGTCAGTGGTGGATAGGAAGCAGGACCTGCATGGGGTGAAAATACCTTGGAAGTTCTTGAAAGATGAAGGCAGGAAAAGCAATGCTTCAGTTCTGCCTTTGAGAGCTAGAATGTAGGTGTCCTCATTTTTTTTTAAACTTGTGACTTTGTCATCCAGGATATGGCCAAAAAGAGAGACTAAAATGAGCAACTTGTTCTCTTTTTTACCTCCACCATTGATGAACATATCAGCAAGGACTGTGACCTGAGACTAGAAAACATCTGGCTTCTTTCACTTGTTCTGTGCTTGCTTCTCAACAGGCAGAGGGAGGGTCTCTTGCAGGGTGCTTTTATGATGCTGATGCTCAGGTGAATCCCCTTGGCAGGGCTGGTGTGCTGTGCTCCCAGCACTCCTGATCCTGTCTTCTTGACTATTTTTCTCCAGCATTGTCCTGCTCATCAGTGGTTTTTGTGATTTGATTGAGAATGTATCAAGGTGGTTGCATTTGGATTCTCAGTCTTTTCTTTGTTCATGCAAAGTCTCCCTTAGCTTCTCCCAGTGCTGTAAGAGCTGTGGACTCTGTTCCCTTCCCACCTCCATTATTTAGGGCCTGGTACAGCAAAGCTCTTAAGCCTATAGTTTATTCTGATCCTGCAGATGATTTCACTGAGAGCAGAGTTTGGGTCTCTGTTCCAATTTTTGTTGTGGTTATTTCAATGACAATCAGAGAGCCGAAGTAAGACAGGGAGAAAGGCAGACATGAGCTTGAGGTTTTTTAATCGCTCTCATCTCTGCAACAAAGAAACCAGTGGAAAGTTCTTGTGAAGTGATGCAAATACAGATCAGATGCTCCAGCTGGGCTGGACTGGTTCCAGATCTGTGTCTTGATGAGAAATGTGCTCCATGGATCTCACTGGCATCGGGGGGAGGGAGTGGGGGGAAGATTGGTGGGATGCTGGTGTTTCCACAGAGGGACAGTGTCTCTGCTGGTGACAGGCCCCAAAGTGGCACTGCCAGTGAGCAGCTCCTTCTGTCAGTGCCCAGCTGCAGCTGAGATGCTCGTGAAGCACCTGGCTTTACCCAAGTCCTGTCTGATTTGATGACTAAGCCATTACAAAGTATGTGACAGAGGAATGCTAAGGAATTTTCTGCTTTGGAAGGGAATATTGTTGCTTGGTTGATTTGAAAGCCCATTTGTGGCATCAGGTCAAAGGCAGTTGCTTCTGCTGCTTCCCAATTAGAAGACTTATTTATTGATGGATGACTAAGGTGAGGAAGTAAGAAATCTTGATGTATTTTTCCTCCTGGAAGAGTTGGCTTGCTATCACAGTGGTAATTTCTCTTCCCCTCTGATTAGGTCCTTGTTTATCTTAGGAATGCAATGGCACTGCTAATCATTGTGGCTGTTTCAATGTTGTGGACATACCATCCATCAAAGCTGGCCTCTGCCCCTTCAGTGACTCATTTTCCTTCTGGAATGTTCTGGGGATGTGCCATGGAGCAAGTTCTGTCTTTCTGACATTGCAGATGAGGAACTGCACTGAACTTCTCTTCTTCCTTTTCCATGTCTCCTCCTTACAGACACTTCCCTTTAGGTCAATTGGGCAAATCTGTGCAGCAAAAAAAATTTGAGTACCCCTGCTCAGCTCTGTGGTGGGAATGCTGTGGAAGGAAGCATCAGTCTCATCTTTTTGGCATCAGTGTCCAGGAGTATCAAGGGGTTCAAGAGTTCAGGGTTTTTAAGTCCTGGTGAGTCAGCACCGAGGAACACGTGAGTTTTCAAAACGTGTGAAAGAAAGGACAAATTGTTCTCTGGGATTGTTGTGGATAGGGCAAGAGGTATTTTGCCTCAGGCTGATAAAAGGGAGTTTGGCTTTTTGTCAGGAGATACTTTCGTATGACTTGGTAGGGGAAAACATGTGAAGCAGTGGGACTGACTGAGGAGGAGGCTGTGGAGTACCTAGTGCTGGTGGCTGTGTGAACAGGATGGATCCGGCTTTATGGGAAGGGAATGCCATGGTGCATGTGGTACCAGCCAGGCCAGGCTCTGCACTGCTCATCTTTGATGATGGAGCACTGAGGGGCTCTTGAATGGCAGAGGATGGAATGGGCAGTGCTGTCTCCAGGTAAATTTTAGTGGATTTGGTGCTCAGAGATACTCTGAACTCAGCATCTGGGCTTAAAGGAATTGTTCTCATCATAAGAAGGTTCTTGTGGGAAAAAAACCCCAAATTTAAAAATGCTGAGATGATTTTTGCTGCATTATCAGCCTGTGACACTGAAACACTGTGAGTCAGGCTGCAGGAGCTGAGCTCTGTGCTCCCACTTCACCCCGCACAGGCTCTGGGTGTGCTGTGCTGATTTAACTCCCCCAAACGGCAGAAAACAAACACAGAAAGAGGGGGCGGGGGGAAGGCACCACAAATATTCTCTTCATTTCTTGCAATTTTAAACACCATGAGCTGGGTGGGGAGTAGAGATTGGGTGACTGGAGGTAAAATCAGGATTGCTGTGGAAGTAAGAGCAGGAGCAGGTAGTGGAGCATGGTGAGACCTTTTCCAGTGATAGGCACAGGGCAAAATTCACCTCTAACTGTGCAAGTCAAGGGGGTCTCACAAACACCTTGGAGCAGACTCTCAGCCTTCCAGAAACACAGAAGTTGCAAAGTTTTAATGAGAATGCTGGCAGTAGTGTGGGGAGCAGGATTTACCTTCCTGCCCTAAGAAGAGCCATTAGGTGGGAGTGGGAGGTGTGATTCATCCTGGAGCTGGTCACTATAAATTGTTTGGAAACATCAGAGCTGCTGGTCAGGCAGGAGGAAGGGATGTGTCTCTTTGCTGCACTCAGCATGAGATGGTGCCATCATCATCTCAACCTCTCTACAGCCAAGGTTTCATGGAAAAAACAAAACAAAACAACCTTGAGTTAAAATCCTAAAGAAGCCCCTTGGCATCTGGGGGAAGGGGCTGGAGTGGGTTGAGCTCTTAGTTTATGGAAATGTGCCAGTAGCTGTTCTGTGCTCGTTCCCCTTCCTCTTATTCAGATAAGATCACACTGCCCCATCTTTGCTGTACATTTTTGGCACTCATGTGCTTGCACCCTGCCAGGCAAAGGGTTTCTGTGGCTGACTAACAAGACAAAGCTGCCAGCCTCAGTGTTCAGCAAATGACCTCAGTTCTTAATCTTCTTTCCTGAAAATACCAGGTTGCTGTAGGAAATGTTATAGAGAAAATGCATCTGAGAAGCTGCACCATGGTCTCAATAGATCCTGGCTTCAGATGCATGAAAAATGTAAGAATTTCTCCCCTTGCTATATTTTAGCATGATTTCTTGGGAGGCAGTCGATATTGTGTTGATGAGGGTCTGGTTTTCCTTAGTAACTTTGGAAACTCATTGCACCATTTGAAGCAAATTATACAGATCTTTGGGTTATTTAAATTCACAAAATATTCAAATTGGAGTAACAGTTAATTATTAATATTAAGATCCTATAAATTCCATTGCAATACTGACTAATTTCCATGTCAATACTAGCTAATTCTATTATTTAGTTCTGAAATTCAGAGAACTGATGCGAGAGGCCAGTGTGGAGTGGGAAATCCTGAAGAGCCAGGCTTTGCTGTTTTGTATTTGCTTATTTCCATATGAGACAGAGCCAAGGGGATTCCAGCATGTCTAGCAGTGACTGGAAGTCAAAAGACAAAAAAACCCCCAAAACCCAAAACCGCAACTAAACAAGGTTTTCAAGTGGATTTTGGTTTGGGGTAACCTTTTTTTTGGGGGGGTGCACCAGACTTTTTATTCCTCTTACATTCAAATGAGGCCATATTTACCTATTTCTTAGATTCTGCCAAAACTGAAAGAAAAGTAGTTTTTCATGCAATTCCACGTTGCATCTGTGACTTGCTGCATGAGATTTCTGAGCAGTTGTTGATGCTAATTAAACCAAATCCCTAGTTTGGTTGACAACTAAACAACAAAGACATGGCCAAACTTCCCTTTGCAATTGGGCTACACACAAAATTGCAGGCGTGAATTTTTGTCTCACGTGCCCTGACACCCATCAGGTGCTGGGGTAGAGGCATCTTTCAGAGATGTACACAGACACCCAAACAGGTATCCAGGTGTAGCAGGAAGGTTGGGTGGGCAGTAGGGAACAGGGATTTTCACCTTTGAAAAGGCTGTGATTAGTTGTGTTGGAGCTGCTGACCAGCCTTGGGCCCTGTGGGTACTCATATGGCTGTGGGGCATTGTTCCAAGAGAATTAGTAGGGGGTTAGAATAGTCACAGCTCACCATCAAGCAAGAAAATCTTGCAAATCTTGGAAAATCTTAGAAAATCTTGCAAATGCAATGCTGCAGCCCAGCTGATACCATATCCAGGTGGAGAGCACTGCTGTTACATCAGCCTACAGCCTTAGCTCTGTGTCCACAATGCTTCACTTATCTGCTTCTCCTTCCTGTGATCCTTGCCTAAGAGGGACTTGTGACCGTGGTGATAATTATATCTCTCTATATATGTCTTCATATTCTGCTCCTTGAAGTGTCTGAAAGCTTCCTCTTTGATGTGATTCTGCTCCCCAGAATACATTATACTTTCCCAAAACAAGTACTGTGCTTGTTATAATTATTGCAGAAGTGCTGAGCATTTTCAAGTGCTTTTCATCATTCCCAAATGTGGAAATAGATGACTTGGCACTTTCTTTTTACTGCCAGCTGCTAAAGAGGCCAGTTCTGGATTAGGAGAACACAGTGAATCCATTGCAGAGGAATGTCTGTGGTGGTTGCACAAGACTGGATTTGTGTAAGGACTGCTACTGTGTAGGGCTGGAGGTTGGGGTTTATCTTTTACTTCTACCAGACTGTGATTTTAATCTTTAATTTGGTTTCCAGCTGTGCTCAGTTTTCAAGGGCAGGGGCTAGCACAGGGCCTCAAGTGTCTGGTGGAAGAAATGGTCTTTTGTGCTGTCAGTCATAGAGTCACAGAACCACCAGACTGTTTTGGCTGGAAGGGACCTTAAAGGCCATCCAGTCCAATCCCCTCCTGTGAGCAGGGGCACCTTCCACTATCCCAGATTGCTCCAAGTCCTGTCCAACCTGTCCTTGAACATTCCAGGGATGTGGCAGCCACAGCTTTTCTGGGGAACCTGTGCCAGTGCCTCACTGGCCTGACTGTACAAAAAATTTCTTTGTAATATTTAGTGTGAATCAACCTGGTTTTGGTGTAAAACTTCACTAATTGTTTGGTGGACCAAGCAAACCCCACGGTGACGTGGGACCTGTGTGCTTTGTGTTGTACTAATAAAGAGCAGGCTTTGTTTGGCTGATGCTCTCTTAGTAGTCCAAGTCTGTGTTAATATTCCAAGAATATTACACTTGTTATCTTCATTGTGGGGGAATTCCCACATTCTTATAACAGATATCTGCTTATTCATAATTTTTATAGCAGTAGGAACTAACACTAGTTATGATCATGGAATCACTCAGGTTGGAAAATCCCTCCAAGGTCATCAAATCCAACTATTCCCCCACCACTGCCAGGGCCATTGCTGACCCATGTCCCCAAGAGCCACATCCATGTGGCTTTTAAATCCCTCCAGGTATGGTGATGCCACCACTGCTCTGAGCAGCCTGTTTCAGTGTCCTTTCAGTGAAGAAATTTTCCCTAATCCAGTCTAGCCCTCTCCTGGTGAAATTTGAGGTTCTGTCCCTTGTTCCCTGGCAGCAAAGCCTGACCCCTGCCTGGTTGCCCCCTCCTGTCAGGGAGTTGTGCAGAGCCAGAAGGTCCCCCCTTGATGCCTTGAGAGGCTGAGTTAAAGGAATGAAGCAGGTATTTATTAAAAGGCCTTCAAAGGATGCACCTTGGGCAGTAAAAGAGCCTGGCCTGGGCTCTGCCCAAGTTGGACCCAAGATGGACCCAAGATGAATGGCATGCCACGTGTTTTCACACTTTTATAAGTTTTGATCTATTTACATATTGGGGTTAATTGTCCAGTTACAGTTGCAGGTTATGAAGTCCCACCCCCCTGGTTTACTCTCTTCATTGTTTATGCTTTTTGGCCTGAAGCTGTAATGGTTCTCCTTGGTTCTCACACTGGAACAGGATTGTTTTGTCTAACTACCCTGTGAAGAGAACTTGCTAACATTTTATATGAAGCTCAGAGTCATACATTAAGGCAGTACAGAATCTAAAAAATATGAAAGCTAAAACTTATGGCATCACCTTGAGCCTTCTTTTCTCCAGGCTGAGCCCCCCCAGCTCTCTCAGCTGCTCCTCATGATCTGTTGTGAAGATTTTAAGCTGGAGTAGACATCATCTACTGATGTAGTGACTGATGTCACCCAGACCACACAGCTCAGTCTAGGGGGCCTCCTCTACAAAATATTGTCACCAGACCTTTTTCCTAAAATATTCTTTAAAAGCTTGGTTTTTAGAATTGTACTCAAATTAGCCAGTGACTGTCTACAGATGAATTTCCATCTCCAGAATGTTGCTTCTCTCCTCAATATCTAACAAAAGCATTGAGAGCTACTTGCAAAAACATTGATATTTCCAATCAAATCTCCAATGAAAATTCTCAAGAGAATTCAGCTCCCCAGACAGTTTAATTCAATTTGTTGTCCTTAGAAAGAAAGCATGCAACCTATTATTTTAGGGAATAGGACACAGGCTTTGTTGAGCTGCACAAACATATTATGAACATAATAAAGCCAGATAATTCTTTGCATGCAATTGAAAAACACTAAATTTCACTAAGCCTTCAATAAACTAATTAATCACTAAATAAAACTCCTACTCTGAAACACAGGAACTTCTCCAGCTGTATTTGGTCTTTGCAGTTGAGCCACTTTACCTGAAGACATTTGTGGTTTGCTGGAGAAACTTCTCCTTCTGGATTAATACTACTTTTTAAAAATAACCCTGGCCCTTCATAGCTGGAATTGTTCAAGTGTCAGATTTAATGATGATATATCAGTTTGGCTAATGAAAGCCAACTCTCCCTAAGAGTAAGCTTTGCCTGCTAAAACCCTAAAGAAGGTTTGCAGCTTCTTACAAAATGAATTTATCTCCAGTGAGGAATGCTGAGCAATGAGCGTGATGTCGTTGGCTGCTTTGGGATTCTCCAGGGGACAGAAAATCCCATTTCACTTGCCAGCTTCAGCTTCTCTCCTGAGAATGATGGATGTTTTTACTACAGGATCAGTGATGTGGCATCAGTTGTGTCAGTCCCTTTCCCTTCTCCTATTTCACTGCTGCTGGATAAGAAGGTGGAGGTCAATTCTGACACATTCCTGCAGGGATTACAGGTGGTGGAATCTACTTGGTGTTGATTCATTTTGTTGTTAATTTCTGACAAGTTCAATACAAGTCCATTTTGTTGTTAATAAGGGCTGGTTTGGCCTTTAACCCGTATGTCTCGTTCTTTACATTGCTGGCTGTTCATTCACAGATTTCAGACACAAATTCCTATAATCCTCCTTTTGAACTCGTTTTCTCAGGATAACCAGGCAGTCAGTAAGGTGTTTTTGTGTGTGTGACGTTCATCTCATTCTCTTCTGAGTTTTGAGCCTCATGGAACATCCAGAAGGTTAAAGAGATCCAAACTCTTGCAATCTCATTTGAATTAAAATTAAAAGGTAGTGCTTTTGCTAGTTCTGGCCATGCAGCAAGCAGGGTAAGGAAATAATTTCTCAGAAACTCTGGGAAAGTCTGTAGTATGAGCTCAACCCTTACTAGACATCAGAAGAAGAAGCAGATGGCCCTTGTCCACTGCTGAAATTCTAAAGTCTGAGTTTGAATTGTCTTGGATACTATGTTTTTGCAGGAGACAATGCTGAGGAAACCAGGATTTCTAATGGAATCGTCTCTGCTTTTCCCAAACGGTTTGTTTTATTCTGTCACAGCTATTTCCTCATCAGTCCTGTGCTTATGCTTGTTGTGGGTTGTATGCATGTGGAAAAGCAGATGGGTCACATACTGCCTTCCTTCTCCCCTGTAAACCCATAAAATGCATATGTAGACCAAGCATTCTTTCAATTTTTTCCTTACCTCTTCAGCTATGTTTTATACTTTCAAGGTTGCATGTGGCCATCTGGATCAGGTAGTTTTGCAAGAGCTGTTTGTGAGCTGGAGAACAGCTCAGCCTGGGGCTGCTGAGGGCTGGACCTCAGGAGTTTTGTATTGCAGAGCCACTGGGATGGCTGAGGGTCCAGACACTCAAAATAGGTCTCCTCCCAGCTGGGAACCAAGAGGTGGAACTTCTGTCATGACTGGATAGTAGTAGACAGTATCTGTATCTTGTGAACATCAGTCAGAGCCTCAGAAATGGGTTTTGGTGACTCAGAGGAAACAGCAGCACCACAGAACAGAGTTCTCAGATGTTCCCAGCAGGTACTTTGGTTTCTATTAAATTTGTTTTGTTCTCAGGCAGAGAGCTTGCTGCCCTGTCAGCTGCAGCAGGGAACAGTTCTGTGGTGGGAGTTCCACTCTGGACTCCCCACACAGGATCCAGAGGCTGCAAATGCTCCTCTTCTGTACAGAATCCAAACTAGCTTCTTGAGCCTTTTGGTGTGACTGCTACATGTGGTTCACAAAACTTGCCCCACCTGACCAAAGCAGGGTCAAAGCGTGGAGAATTTAATTTGGAAGAAAAGTGCAATGTGTGTTTCTGAGGGCGTGGGTGACCAAGGCAAGTCCAAAGCCCTGGAGGTTTGAGCTTGCTGTCTGTCAGTGTTTCTGAGAAGGTGAACACACAGGTGTGATATAAAGAGTGGGTTCAGCACATGTGCTTAGATTTATCTGCATTTAAACAATGTCTGCTGCCCTGTACTCTGCTGCCCTGCTGAGCCTGGGGCTGCTGTGGTCTGAAGTGCTTTGCTTGTCATTTCAGAAATGCAGGACCTGCTGCCTTCTTGCTGTGGGAATGTGCTCCAGTGTATGAGGTGTGGCAGCTCTAAAAGAGTAATGCAGCTCCCCTGATGCTAAACATTTGTGGTTTGTGCAAAGAGACTGGATAAAGTGAAAATAATGTGTATTTAGAATGGTCTGACCTTATACTGCCTTCCTTCTAGGAAGTCCAGCTGCAAATGCTCAAATGCTCCCTACTGGTTCTTGCCAGCCAAGTATTTTTTGAGTGTAGCAGTGAGCAGTGACTTTCTCCTGACTCCCAAGTAAAACTGGTAGGGACCAGTAAAAAAAAGCACTGAAAAATCATACAGGCTTTACTGGAACCCTAGAAATACCGTGGTCATGTGGGCTAAAAGAACATAAGACTACAAAGTCATGGGGTGCAACTGCAGCCTTCCAGCATCCTCCTGCTCCTGGGACATGGCTGTGCTGCTCCAAGCCAGCTCCTACAAGGTGTCCCTACTGATCACAGGCTGTTCAGCAGGGCAGAGCCTCAGCTTAATCAAATAATCTTTGTTATATCTAGTATGATTGTCTATATCTGACTATTTATAGCCTGGCGCCGTGTGTGCCAGACACGTGTCCCAGATTGTGTCTGAGAGTGTATTTGATAATAGATTTACAATTGCTGGAAAGAAGTGTGGTGATGGCACAGAATTTTGATGGCTCTCCCTCTGCTGTGCTGTGGTTCAGATTCCTTTTCCTTAAGGATGCTGTGGAAATTGCAGAGGTGCTACAGCAACAGCTGTGTCTGGGGCTCCATGCATTTACTTCCAGGGTGACCCAGGCTGTGTTAGTACCCTTGACTGGAAGTGAGGAATGGGGTAGCAGTCATTTGAAGAGAATTTTGGGGCAGGTTTTTGTAGAGAGACAATGAATGTGGCTGGTAGATGAAGCTGTACAGGATATGGGGATACCAGCTGGATCTGGATGTTGCAGTCACACAGACATTCCTGCCTGGTTTGCAGTTCTCTATCACTTGCAGTCATGATATCAGGGCTGTGTGTCCTCAGTTTGGCAACACAAAACCAAAGCTGAGCTAAAGCAGAAGGTCCTGAATGAGGCTCTGCTTTGTGTGAAAATCCACTCTGCAGAGTGGATTTTCCATTGGAATGGCTTTAAATGCAGAGGATTGTAAACATTGTAAAAAATCTCAGTTTCTTTCTGCCCTTCAGCTGTGAGGTTTGGAGTGATGCCTCGTGGCCCTTCTGCCTGCAGGCTCAGGGGCTTTTTGCTTAATGCAAACCTGGCAGAAATATTGGCAGTTCATAAATTATCATATTTTCTTGTCATCTCAATTGGGACAGCTCATCTTCACAACAGACGTGGACAACTGGTGAGACTGCAGGCAACTGCTCCGTGCTCATTGCATCTGAATTGAGAAAGGAAAGTTCTATGGAGATCCTTATTCCTGTGGAGAAGGAATAAATGATACATGGATTAATTGTTACCCCACTGTTTTCTGTTATTCTCATTTCCAGCTCGTGTATGACCATTTGAGCTCCTTCAGCTTGAAATGACAGGGCAAGAGCTTTACAAGGGGAACCATAAAATCCCAGAATATCCTTGTTGGAAGGGACCCACAGGGAGAACTGAGTCCAACTCCTGACCCTGCACTGACACCTCAACAATCCCACCCTGTGCCTGAGATCATTGTCCAAACATTCCTGGATCTTTGGCAGCCTTGGAGCTGTGTAGCCATTCCCTGGGGAGCCTGGGCAGTGCCCAACCCTCCAGATCTCTCTTTCCTGGGGAGGTGGAGCTGTGGCAGAAGTGGAAGCAGTGTTTCTGCACTTGTGTAGGAAAGGGATAAATCTGTAGAAGAGCAAGTCATCATCTGTTCTCTTGCGCTGAGAACAGCTTGTTTTTACAGAGATCTGTCCCTTCACACGAGAGAGCTTTGTCAACAACAAACAAAAAAAAAAAAAGGGAAGAAAAGTTAAAACTTCCTGTATAACCTACAATTCCCACTGGTCCCAAATAAAATGAGATGTAAACACCTCTCTGACTTTAAATAGCACATGGGTAAGCATTCCTCAGAGTCTGGTGATAGCATCAGTAAAATTAGATTGGATTCAGGGAATTAAACAAAAGAACCAAATCTGTGCTGCTTTCATCTGCATTGGAGTGGCTGGGGAAGAAATCAATACTTGTTAGCTAAATAAGGACAATATTGTCAGTGCTCAAGTTATTTTCCATTCTCTGTACTCTATTTAGGGCTTGAGAATGATCTCGAGTCCATCCAGCCAAGCCTTTGCAGAGGAGAGAAGGGATGATTTGGGGGTTAAGGCTGAAAACTGGTCTGAAGTTTGGTTTCAGTTCTCTGCTGTTCCACAAGCTCCTCATGTGAGCTTGGGAATCTTAAGCTTTCTTCTTAAGCTTTCTGCAAATGTTAGACAACATTTCTCCTCTCTCCTTACATGGGAATGTTTGTGGGCTAGCAGCTCTGTTGATGGCCACATTCAGCTAAGTCTGTCTCCTTTGGTTCCTGGTGGGCTTGGATCTTTCTCAGTTCTGTTTGGAGGTTGCTGTCTCATCATCCAGTGACTGAAGCTGCTCTATGAGCCTGCCACTGTTTATTCCCACAGGTTAAACTGGGAAAGCCCTTTTGTGACTCTGTCTGCTCCTGGCCAAGGTGTCCCTGCTTGTCCCTTTCTGTAACTTTTCCATCTAAACTCAACTCTGCTGGCAGCCAGGAAAGGTCTCTGCTGTTTCTCTGTGCCAGCTGTAGTCTGTGCCACCTTAACTGGCTGAACACTTTCCAGTGATTTATGATTAATAGAGACACTTTCAAGGGTTTGTGGCTTTTCTTCCCAGGTCCTGCCTGTGCTGACAGTGACCTTATCTACATTTAACTTTGCCTTCTGGATTCTTGAAGACAAGCATAGATTTAAGCAGTCCAAAATGAAAGATTAAGCCATGGTTTTAGCTAATCTTCATGCAGAGGAGGCTGCCTGCTCTTCCTATCTGGAGTTTGAGAAATTCTATTATGCTGCAGCATATCTCCAAGGAAGGATTTGAGTGATGATGTTAGCAGCCTATCTTACACTAATTTTTACACTTAATAGCACATGATAAGCCTGTTGTCTGCAGAGTAGCATTTTCTTCTTGAAAAACAACTCCTGTCATTTGTTGTGCTGCAGCATGAAAACGTTTTGCATTTTTCTCTCTGAGGAGTTTTAACTATCCCGTGTCTGCTGCTTGGTGATTGTTTCTACTTTGAACCCAGCATACACCTGAGCCAGTGCTGTTGCTGAGAGGTTTTCAGGAACTTTATGGTCACAGAATTCTCCATGGACTTCTTGCAGTGATAGAGATGTGAGGTCTCTGATCACCTGTCAGTTTTTTAGGACATTCTTTTGGGTCTTCAATTTGTCTCTTCTTACAAAGCATCCTGCCAAAATAATGCCCTTCAAAGACACTGAGCCTCTTGCTTGAAAGCCTCTTGAGGGCTTAGAGCTTCTAAAAACCTTCAAACTGTGGCATTTCTGTACCTGCAGAATAATCTCATGCATTTCCCAAAAGGCAGTCACAGATAATCTCCTCTGAGGCCTCATTAGAGAATGCAAAGATTTTCCTTTGTGGGTTTGTGTCTTGGCCCTCCATCCTGGCAGCAAGGGGGTGCCTGTTCACTGTCATTTATCCTTCTGTCCTGCCCTTCTCTTGGAGTAATAGAATCACAGAATTGTCTAGGTTGGAAAAGACTTCTAAAATCGGGTCCAGCTAGTCCTCAGCACTGCCAAAGCTACCACAGACCCTTGTCCCCAAATGCTACATCCATATGGCTTTTGAGCACTTCCAGGCATGGTGGCTCCACCACTTCCCTGGGCAGCCTATTCTAGTGCCTCACCACCCTTCTGGCATTTTTGCTCCTTTCCAATTTCCCCCTTTTATTGTGTATTGTTCTTCCATGCCAATTTCCACTGTTTCTCACCTGCCTTTGAGTGACTTCTTGTGGTATCTCTGCTTTTTCCTCCTTTTAAACTCTGGTATCTTCTCCCTTCTTCACCAAGTACTAGGAGTCCTTTGTGCTGGCTTTTGCAATCACTCCCTGACTACATCCACAGTCATTGAGGCAGGCTTTGTAAAGCTGTCTTTTCCTTAAAGCTGTTCCTGGGCCTGAAGTCTGCCATGTGGTACACTTAAAACTTTTAAAAATCATTGCAAGAAAGCTTAGGGCCATCTGCTCTGTTTTTACAGGCAGACTGTAGGCAGGCTGCTGTGTTGGCCAAAATGATGTGGTCATTAAATCACTGTGATGTTTCTCATTGTCAGGTTGAAGTTCTACCACTCCAGCCTAAAACCAAAGTCCTCTCAATTCTGCATGTGCAGGCAAACCGTCACTTGGCATTAAATGGATTGATTAAATGTTCTGCTAAAGTGGGCTCAGTGAAGCAAAGGCTTTTTCTTTTTCATGCCTGAGACTTCTGTTAAGAAATCAGAGAGCCTATGGAGGAGAGAAAGCTTTGGGGTGACCTAATTGTGGCCTTGCAGTACCTGAAGGGAGCTGACAAGAAAGATGGAAAGAGACTTTTTACAAGGGCCTGGAGTGAGAGCACAAAGGGGAATGGCTTCAGACTGAGAGTAGTTTTAGATTAGGTATTAGGATGAAATTCTTCCCTGTGAGGGTGGTGAGGCCCTGGCCCAGGTTGCTCAGAGAAGCTGTGGCTGCCCCTGGATTCCTGGAAGTGTCCAAGGCCAGGTTGGATGGGGCTTGGAGCAACCTGGGATAGTGGAAGGTGTCCCTGCCCGTGGCAGGGGGATGGAATTGGATGATCTTTGAGGTCTCTTTCAACTCAAGCCATTCTGTGATTCTGTGATTTTGTGATATGATACTTTAGCTCAGTCTTGAGCATTCAAAACCATCTGGATTTTTCCAAATTTGAGTCTCTTCACAAATCTTCCATTTGCCTTCCAGTGTTGCATAAATTTTAGTAGTAGCTAAACCAAAGTGGCATCAGGTACCTGGTGGAGCCTGTGCAGCAGATTTATGCTCTGCCATGAAAGTTTGTGATCCCTGCTGACACCAAGGAGCCCTGTTTGTAGCCAAGGCAAGAACTGGGCTGCTGTTTCTACATTGGCCAGACAGCCTGGCAGCCAGAGAGATCTCTTGTGCTTGGGGGTCATGAGGACTGAGCCTCCCCAGCAGCTTGAGCTGCTGCAGAGCTCCTGTTTAATTGTTTTTCCAGAAATTGCACTGTTGAATTGAAACCTCTCTTCAGGAGAAGGTGGCTGCAGGCACTGCTGCTCCTGGGAATGGATTCTGCTCTACTGAACCGAGGTGGGCACTTACACCAGTACCATGGAGAACTCCATTAACCTGGTGATTGAAAACCTGGCCAGAAAAATATATTTTATAGTCACAGCCCAAACCTTCACTTCTTTTAGCCTTGTCTTGAAGCTTTGACTGGTATCTCAATACTCCAGCAGAGCCAGTTTCTAGGAAGTGTGTTATTGCCCTTCCTCATTTTTTGCTGCTTTCGGTAAAACAGATGGATCTCAGTGTCTCTGTGGTACAGCTTTTGCTCTAGATTCCCCCTTCCCACAGACACTTTCACGGGTTCTTTTTCTCAGAGGAGGTAGATGAGTGATCAGAAGACCTCAGATAGTTGTCAGAGGCCCTGCAAAATCCCCTTGGTCCTTGCCTCCTCCTCAGAGCAGGGTACAGGGGTCTCAGAGGTGCACACCTGATGAGGCCACCCAGCCAGGGCACATTTCCAGCTGTTTTCCAGCTGAGATGGGCTTTATGAGCTGCTCTTTTATTGAAGATGGGCACATTCATCTATTGTTTAAGGGCAGATTTTCAAACAGACTTGATTGGCATGTTGGCATCTGAGTTGAAGGTTTGAAACTGAAGGGCTTTGGAGAAGTTCCTGCTCTAATATTTATGGCTGTATCCAGACATCCAGACAACTTAGGCTGCATTGTGTCATAGTTTTTTTCTTATTGACTGAAAAGGTCTTGTGGTCCTTGAGCAATTTAGGTGGAACTTGGACCACATTTGGCTTCACTTATGCTGTTCAGTGAAGGGATAGAAACACCCAGGTGCATCTGTGCTGTGGCAGCTGAGGAGCTTCTGTTCCCAGTGGATTTTCCTGCAATCCCTGTCACAACTGGAATGGAGAAGCTGGTCAGGGAAGTCCTTTCTGTTGCCAGGTGAGTTATAGCTCTGGGCATCATCAGTTGCCTACATCTCCCAAGAGTATTCCCTGGAAAGTGCTGGAGCACTGGGAGTCACTGGAATCTCCTGTTATTTACTGATGCTCAGGGAGGTCAGCAGCTTGCCTTCTGCTTCCACATTTTGCTTGTACCATGTGTAGGGAATTAGATTCCAGGCTGAGTTTCCAGTGGATTTGCCCAAGTGTGTTGTATTTCTCTCTTTCCAGATGGAACCATTCTTTCTTTCTGAGTTTTCCACACTATTACAGGCTGGTTGGTTGAAAGCTGGAAGGTGTGAAACACTCTGGGTTGCTTGGGTAGGACCTACAGGGACAGGATGTCTCTGCTGGGCTGGTGGGTGCTCCCTGATGAACCACACCAGATCACATAAATTAGAGCAGCCATTTAACTGCTGTTAATTTCTCTGGCTTAGGTCAGGCTGAGATCAGCTATGACTAGAGAATTGAGGAGGTGAGAACAGCTCTCTGATTTATGTTAAGAAGATTCTTGTGGAAGCAAAATGTGAATTTATATTTTTAATGGATTTTCTGAGACAGAACCGTCTATGTGAGGGCTCATTTCCTTACAGTTTGTATTAAATCTGTTGTTGATATTCTGGAGCTTAAATATGTTTCTATAAGTGAAAAGAAGAAAAAGAATAGTCTCTGAGTACTTTAGAGATATGCTGAATATCAGCTGTGATGTGACAGCAATAAGCACATCAAACTGTGGGCTACTGGCATCATTGATATGCTGTGTGTGCAGAGGCTTTGTACAGCACTAGGCTTTGTGCCTGACAACTGCAAGGATGTTAATTATTATGCTATAATTCATCAGCTGAAGGACCTTGCAGCACTGTTATGAAGCCAAATTCTGAGGCCTTTGCTAGGTCATTAAGCAAAAACGAAGTAAAGACTAATTTACTCCGTTATTAATCAATGAATTAAATATATTCTGAAGTCCTGTTTTAAAAAGGAAGGTGCTGCTCAGGTGGAAAGTAAAGAAATTACATAAAAATATTTATACAGAAAAATAAATTACTCTTCACAGTTTAAGTAATTTTGGAAAACAGTTCTTTCTGCAGAGTCCTGTGAGCCCAGGTGAGTTCCTGATTTGAAGAGCTACTGGGCTTACAAGAAACAACAAGAATGGGCTGGAATTTTACCCAGTAAGGTAGGTCCTGTTCACAACCTATGATCTCTCCCCTTCCTCCTGTCTTGTGTCTCTGCTGTGGTTTGTGACTGAGGACCTTCTTTACTGCCCCAATGTAGTCAAGGCATCAGTTTATCAGATTGCCACATCCTTAGCTTGGGTTCAAAAAGCTTCTTGACCTTCTTGGCTTTGATTTCAAGGCCCTCAACCTATCTTGGGTGAAACCCTGAGCCTCAAATGAGCTGTGCAAGGAGTGGCCTTGGCCGTGTGGACATTATCTGGTCCTGGGTATATGAGTGACCTTGTCAGCAGTCACTGAGTCACATCTTCTCAAATCCCTGGATTTGTGTTGCCCTAGAGTCCCTCTCCCCTCCCTGGCTCTCAGGATAGCTTTTTCTTCCTTGGCATGTGACTGAACAGGGACAGGCTGCTTTTCAGGAGTGATTTGCCCAACCAGTCCTGTGGCAGCAGCATGGTGTGACCCTTCAGCAGGTGCCAGATCCTCCTCACTGGAAGCACTGGCCAGCTCCCAGTTTAGGTCCCAGAGCTCACACTCAGCTCCTGAACCAGACCCAGCCCTGGCTTCTCCTGCTTGGCCCATCCCTGCTGCCAGAGCTGTTTCCAGCTGCCTGGGCCATCTCTAGGTTTGAGTGCCTTTTGGAATTGCCAGCTCAGTGGCTTCCCACAGGGACAGGAGATCAAATCTGGGAGCCTATCAGCTAAACAGCCTGTGGGCCTTCCAGGTTTGTTTTTTTTTGGGGTTTTTTTGTTTTTTTTTTTTACTTGCTTTTGCATCAGTATCTGACAAGCTCAAATCCCAGGGTGCCAAAGAATTACAGCAAATATTTACTCTCCTTTCTGTTGTGGTAGCACCTGGGAGGCGTCTCTGAAACGTGAGGTGTGTTGTGCTGGAGCACCATTCCTTGTGCTTGAATTTCAGACACAGCTCCTGCCCCAAGAGCATTCAATTCCAGCAGACAAGGAAGTTGCAGGGAGGTGAATATATTTAGGACAAAGTCCTGAGGGCAGGGGCAGGCACTATAAACAAAAATCTCACGAGCTCCTTTCGAGCTCCTTTCGGCTGCAGCCCGTGGTTTGTGCTGTGAGCAGGCTGCCAACTCCTCAGACTGGGCTGACAGGGATGTGTTTTGCAGGAAAACCACGCCCCACCAAACGAAGGGAAAATTGGAGAAGGTTTTTGTTGCTTTCTTATTTTTTTTTTTTCACATTACATAAGTACGTAAGCTGCTAGGATCATTAGAACGAACTTCTCCCCGTATTTCAAAACCAATCTCTTGTTTTGACATTCACAGTCTGGCTCTTCCCTGGTGTTTTCATGGTGCTTGTGTGGGAATGAGCAGCCTGCATTCCCTCCTTCTCCTTACGTGACTGGAAAAGAGAAGTTCAGGCATCTATTAAATTCCCATTGAGAGACAAGCGCTGAAGTGTGAGCTACCTAAGATTTTGTGCATCTTTCCTAATATTTATAGTAAAGCATATAATCAAGTTTGTTGGGTGAGAAACACATCCCAGCCCATTCCTATTGCCATAGGACAGCCAAGCAGGGTGGGTAAGCAGAGAAATGCAGAGGAGATGGAGCAGGGGACTGACAGTGGCTGGCTGGTACCAGAGGCAGTTTTTTTTCTCCTGAAGTGTCTATTTCTGGCTCATGCATATTATGGCACAGATATTTCCCAGAAGATGATGTGGCTTTTATTTGAAGGCAGCTCTTTCTGCTGACTCCAGGTGGAAAGGCAGGGTATTTGGGTTATGGCCTATATGTGCACGTCACATTCAGTGCGATAGGGAAAAGGGGCTCGGTCCATGGAGTCACAGAATATCCTGAACTGAAAGGGACCCACAAGGATCATCGAATCCAACTCCTGGCTCTGCACAGACGCCCCAACAATCCCCCCCTGTGCCTGGGAGCTTTGTCCAAGCACTCCTGGAACTCTGGCAGCCTTGAGGCTGTGCCCATTCCCTGGGGAGCCTGGGCAGTGCCCAGCACCCTCTGGGGGAAGAACCTTTTTCCTGGGCTTTGTGCAAGGCTGAATCCTGTGATCAGGGAATGGTTTTAAATTATAAAAGGAGAGGTTTAGATGAGATGTAAGGAAGAAGCTCCTGACTGTGAGGGTTCTGAGGCCCTGGCACAGGTTGCCCAGAGAAGCTGTGGCTGCCCCATCCCTGGAAGTGCTCCAGGTTAGATGGAGCTTGGGGCAACCTGGTTTTGGTGAAGGTGTTCCTGCCCTTGGCAGGGGGTTTGGAACTGAAGGGTCATTAAAGTCCCTTCCAACCAAGCCATTCTGTGATTTTATGATTGTATGATATGGAGGTCACCTTGTCTTTTGCTCCCTGAAGAACACAGTCACTGAATCTCAGCTAAATGGAGGTTTGGGGTTTGCTGCCAACAGCTCTGGGCTCCCCATCCTAATTCACTGCTGTTTAATTACAGTGGAGCTGTTCTGCCTTGGCTTTACAAAGTTGTGTGCAGGCTGGTTGAATGCCATCATCTCTAGGGCTGGATTGTACAAAGCTGGCCCATAAATCGGTGCTTTTTGCAAAACCCAGAGCTGTCCCAGGCCTGCTAATGATGCTTTTTATCCCTGGGCAGCACAGCAGGGCTGGGACACGCTGAGGGCAGGGAGGTGTGTGCTGCAGGAGGCTCTCAGCTGTGGGAGGGTGTTGTGGTGTGCTCTCCAGGTACCTCGTCTGCCACTCTGTGGCTGCTGTGTGACAGCAGAGATGCTCCAAGCAGCCAGAGCCAGGGGCAGAGCCTGCACAGGGGCTCTGCTCAGCATTGTCAGTTGTCACTATTTTCTCCTCAGTGTCACAGTCAGAGAGCAGAAAAAGCTTTAACCTCTGTGCAGACAAGAGGCACACTATGTCAGCCCTGAGATTTGTCTTCAGCTGGCTTCAGCTTCAGATTTGTCAGGGAAAAACTCTTGGAAGCCCATCAAATAGGTTAGTATTTTGTCCATCATGAACAAATAGGCTGCAAGAAGCTGGGGGACACACAGGGAGGAGTGGAGGACTGTGGTGCAGAAAGGTCATGTCCTGCCAATGTGAGCAGCACAGGAGAAGAAAAAAATTGTAGTAGAGAACATGGTTAACCTTGGTCAGCAATGATGTGCCCAAAGCTGAAATCCATCATTGTTACAGCTCTGCAAGAGGACAGAGAGAGATAGAGGGACCATAACAACTGTATGAGTAAGAAAATCCAGTTGCAGCAGCAAGGCTCAGTGCCCTGGCATGGTTCTTTTGTTCTTTTTAGCTCCTTTTTTTTCCCTCTGCCTCAGCATGCCTGCCTTTGTAAGGGCTCTGCTGACCTCTCCATGTGACCCCTTGGCTGTCTCTGCTCTTCACTGCCTGCTTGAGACAACTTGTCACAAAGGACCCTCACACTGTCACCTCCACTGCTCCTCACATGGGGGAGGCATCCTCTGAGCAGCCACATCCTTTCTGCTCATTTCTCAGATCTCTGCTTAAAAACCTCATCTCCTCTTGAGCCTCCAAACCTCTGCAGCAAGTCTTAATACCCAAAGACAAACTCTGGAGATTGTTTCTCAGGGCTGAGCTGATGCTCTGCTTTGTGCCTGTTCTTACTGTGTGGGAACAGAAGTGCTAGGCTGGGTGACTTCCACAGCAATGTTTAAAAAACTCCTGAGTTTTTTTTTTAATGTTTTCACTCTCTATTTTCACTCTATTTCATCAGAAGTGACCTGAAACTCCTGCTTTTCATCAGGCACCCTGGGGAAGCCTTGCTGTGAAATATTCCTTCTTCTTTGAATCAGAAAGCGAAAGTGTTTCCAGTTGGGTTTTTTTTGACCATGGTTATCACAGTGGGGTGCTGGCTTGTCAGACATGTGATATGTGATCATACAGTCCATTTGCTTTGAGTCTGGAGTTCATCTGGAGCAGCACAAAAGTTCTGTCCTGGGATGCTCTTGACTGTGCTGTACATGAAAGGTGTTGAAGCAGAGACCTGGTGGGTTTGGTCAGTTGTAGTGTTAGATACAGATCTGAGTGGAACTCATGGCCATAATGGAAAAAAAAAACACCAAAAAACCAAAAAAACCAACCCACACTAGAGAGTCTTTTTCTTTTTGATTTTTCAAACTGAAGCTGCATTATTTTTGCCAGGATGCACAAGAACAAGGCCTGTACAGCACAGGGACACCCACGTGGAGCTAAGACAGGTCTAAGCCTTGCTAAATGCAAACTCACACATCTCTCAGCTGGATCACCACTGCGTACAAGACCCTGAGCAGGCTGGCCCTTGTTTCCAGGATAAAACACCTAAAATCTTCCTTCTTTTACCCTCTAGAATGAATGTTGTGGTAGATGCCACCGCAGGGAGAGGTGCTGTGTTTGTCAGCCTGCTTTGCATATGCTTAGCTGTGCTTCCATAGATAGAAAAGCAGGGAGAAAAGCACTAAAATGACTGGAAATATTTCATGTTTGTTCAGCTCAGACACCTCATTTGAGTCTCCGGGACTGGTAAATAGGTGCTGAAATCAAAGCACTCAGAGTCTGTTGGTATTTTCCTGCTGTGAGGGGCTCTGGCCAGTGCCTTCAGATTGCTGGAAGAACAGGGCTCAAACCTGTGCAGGTTTTGAAAACATTGGCATCAAATCCTGCCAAGGAGAAAACTTTGTCAAATGAAAGGGAGGAGGAAGAGAGGGGGAAGACAGGGAGATGAGCTGTGGCTCTGCAGCGTGGCTATCCTGGGACTGCTCCTGCCAGACTCCTCTCTCTGACCTCCCTCCTCCATCCTTTCCTTCCCCTAACGCTTCCAGCCGGGTGATCCTCCTCTCCCTGCCCCTCCTCCCTCCAAGCACTTGAAACCTTAAATCCTCCTGCACTTCGCTGTCAGTTGTTGTTCATGTCAACTCCAAATATCTGCAAACAGCCAAACATGGAGCTCGTCCCTTCTGGTTCCCATCCACCCTGGCACGAGGAGCCAAAACCCGTGGGGATGTTGTGTGGGGAGGTGCTCTCATCCTTCAGCCAACACTGAAGGTAATTAAGCACTGAAGTTAATAAACAGGAGGGTTTGAATAGACACTCCCCCCACTGCAGTGATTTTTCTCGTGAAAGCACTGATCCATAAAGTTTTGAGTCGAGCACTGTGTAAGTTGATTTTAAAATGCATCCAGTTGTGGCTGCAGGCATCTGGCCTGGGGTGGAACAGGGAATAGCTCAGAGGTCTGTGCTGCCTTCCCTGCCCACAGCTGTGAGTCCCTGGAAGGGATGGATGAGTGGTGGCCTGAGTGCTCTGCAGTTGGATTGTGGGGCTGGGGCTCAGATGATTCCTATTTTCCCATGGCCACAGGAGTGGAACATCCTCATTATGGCTTTACAGGGAGCAGAGGACTGGACATGCACAAGTTTTCAAGCTGTTGGTGATTTTGGGGTGTTGCATTTTAAAGGCTGTTCCTTTTTCAGAGTTAAAATTCCTTTATCTTCTGACTATCACCCGCATTTCAGCTTTCACAATGCACAGCTCCCAAATCAGCTGTTCTTTTTTTTTCTTTCTTTTTTTTTAAACAAAGCCTGGCTTAGGAAATGTCCCTTGAGACATCTGTGAAAGATTCTTGCTTGCAGAGCTACCTACTGATGTGCTCCTAATTATTGCAATCACATTATTTCAATGATGCCTCCAGTACAGAGATTTTTATCTTATCTTTTCACGTACAGGGTGTTTGTATTTGGATTTTCTTTGGAATTGGAAGTTGTGAGTAGAGTTTCTGAAGTCTTCTAGCGGGGTGTAATCCCTCTTGCTTAAATAAAGGGTGTATGGCTAAGGGAGAGGCAGCTTATTTCTCTTGCCTGTCATAAGACACACTGGGGAGCAGTGCTGAGGGTCAGGATGGGATTTTTTAAAGCCTTTACAGGGTTCATTTGCGTGTTGCTCTCACTGTCTTGTTCTTCTGGCAGTTTTAAGTTTCACATGGACCTTTAAACTGCAAGTGTCTTTTTGGGACTGACTAGGATAGTTTTGGGGGTGGTTTTGGTGTGGTTTGTTTGGGGTTTTTTTTCCATTTGAGGCATTGGGGCAGGAGGAGGAAGAGGACAGGCTTGTGATGAAGCCCTGGGCAGCAGCTGAGGCCTCAGTTCAGTTCTAGTTACCTGCTGTGATACACTGACTGGCATTAAACCCAGATATTTGGGGCCAAGTTCTAAATCCAACAAGGTGAATATTAGAACAGCCATTGCTTTCTGTAGGGACATGTTTCATTGATTTTTTTTTTTTCCATAAGAAGAAAAACTAAATAATTTAAAGTATCCCAGACCAGGGTCTCATTTTCCATTCTCTGTTAGTTGCTGTTTCTGATACCTGTTTAAAAAACATGTGAAGCATCACAGTTTCCTAACCTGGCACTGTTTCATGCATTTCAAGCTTGCCTTGCTTAGAGATCAGTGAAGCAAATGAATCCAGAAGCTGAAAGGCTTTTGAGCTGGGCCCCTGAAGCAGAGCAGGTCAGGACTGCCCGAGATGGTGGCTTTTAGAGGCCTTGTAAGCACCAGAGCTGCTTACTCTGGAGAACTGGGAGGAAAACAATAAACTTTGGTTTCCCAAATGCCAGAAAAGTCAGCAAGAAACCGTTCACTCTGACTTCAGTTTAGATTGCTTAGAGCAGTGATAAATAGAGGGTCAGTGTGCACATTAGTGGATTGGTGTAGGTGGTTAACATCATTCAGGAGCTGTATTTTCAGAAAACAGCATCTCTGTGATGCTTTATAACTTTACTGGTACCTTGATCTCCATGAGTCTGCTGATGTTCAGTTCCTTCCCAAGGGATTGAGCTGTGATGGTGTTGGACTGGATTTGGCTTTGTCCACTGGTGGATCTCAGAGCAGTTCTCAGGAATCAATTGTCTGATTTTTTTTCTAGGCCCCTGTGAAGCAGATAAATGCGATATGTCCCTCTGGAAGCTGAACTGTCCCAGTAATGTGGCTGTCAGAAGGTCTGTGCATAGAACAATGAGCGTTTTGAACCGTGTCCTACCCAGGGATCTGGTTTCCTGTGAGGACAGAGGGGAGTCTTTCCATAATGAGATATCCCTGCCAATGCTGCAGCACCACAAGGCTCCTTCAAACCTTAGTGATGAAAGGCAGAGTGAAGCACCAGCCTCTGGTAACAAGCAGACCTCTGCACTTTGATGTTTTCCTTGAAGAAATCAAATGGGAAGTTGTGTTGGCTCCTGGGATATATTTGCTAAGCACACATATATCATGGGAGTGGGGAGAGGGGGAGGTTTGGATTGGAGATCAGGAAAAGGTTCTTTCCCCAGAGGGTGGTTGGGCACTACCCAGGCTCCCCAGGGAATGGGCACAGCCTCAAGGCTGCCAGAGCTCCAGGAGTGTTTGGACAATGCTCCCAGGAACAAGGTGGGACTGTTGGGGTGTCTGTGCTGGGCGTGGGTTTGGATTCAGTGATCCTTACTGCCTATTCCAGGCCAGGATATTTTATGATTCACTGTTGGGGACTAAAAGGATAATCAAATGGCTTTGTGGAAACCACAGTGGCCAGGAAATACGGTGTCTCTGGCTGTGCATGGGAGTCTCTGTGCTGTTAATTAGGAACATAAAAATGAGTGAGGGCAGGATTCCCTTCCAGACCTGATCCCAAAGGGGGTCTCTAGAGGAGTCCAGCTCCCTCCATGGCCCACAGGCTGAGGGTGCCTCAGCTGTTGCCTTAAGGTTCAACTTTCATATTTTTTAGATTCTGTACTGCCTTAATGTGTAACTTTGAACTTCATATAAAGTGTTAGCAAGTTCTCTTCACAGGGTAGTTACACAAAACAATCCTGTTCCATTGTGAGAACCAAGGAGAACCATTACAGCTTCAGGCCCAAAAAGCATAAACAATGAAGAGAGCAAACTGGGAGGATGGGACTTCATAACCTGAAACTGTAATTGAACAATTAACCCCAATATGTAAATAGATCAAAACTTATAAAAGTGTGAAAACTCGTGACACACCATCCATCTTGGGTCTATTTCAGGTGTAGCCTTGGCTGGGCTCTTATACTGCCCAAGGTGCATCCTTTAATAAATCCCTTCTTCATTCCTTTAACTCTGTCTGGCTTCTGTTCCAGATCAGCCTCTCAAGGCATCACTGCAAGACAGTGTGAGCTGTCCTGTGTGACCCTTTCCACAGGCATTCTCTGTGCAGGGAACTTTGGATGGGCACAGCCAGGTGGCAAGGAGCATCTCTGGGAAGAGTCTTGCTGCCAGAGCAGACTGAGCACTGCTTGCAGGGATGTCCTACGTGCAGGAAATTCTGTCTTCAGGGTGTGTAAATATTGCTCAGAGTGTGTCCCTCCCTCACCAATTAATTTACA
The DNA here is from genome assembly GCA_013401135.1 of Cettia cetti. Lineage (NCBI taxonomy): Eukaryota > Metazoa > Chordata > Aves > Passeriformes > Sylviidae > Cettia > Cettia cetti. The sequence goes on from VZUI01076425.1 coordinate 130,831, forward strand.
TGCAAACACCTTTTGGGATCAGCTGAGCTACATTTGTCAAACTTTACCAGCCTATTTGCTCATGTAAGGGCGCCAGTTTCCCACCTGGATTTTGCCCCCAAAATCCACGGTGTGACCATTGCACACATCCATTTCAGTGCTCCTGGCAGCACAGCTGGAAATCCCTGCCTTGCTGCTGTTGGGAGCAGCTCCATCCTGCCTGTGGCCATGTGTGAGAGAATTAGCTCTGCTCTTATCATGCATACCTGGAGCGTAGCTCGGAGCACAGAGGGATGCTGGAGCAGTCAGTAAAGCCTGGAAATCCTACTGGCAGACTTTGGGGGTCAATTTACTGGTTGTGGTGGCCACTGGGAGCAGGACAGGAAGCAAAAGGCTTGAACTGCAGTCAAGGCAGAGTTAGGCTATCTCTGCAGGGCAGTGAAGCTCTCAAGCAGATTGTGAAGTCACTTCAGGGGGGTTTAAATAGCAGGTCAAGCTCACATCATCCCCCTGCAAGGCTGAGTGGATCCTCTGCTGTGCCAGAGAAATGGATCGAGTGACCTCTGGAGGTGTCTTCTTAGCCCTGTTTCATCATTCAAAGCTGTAGCTTTGGAGAGGAAGGGTTTTTTTGGGAGGGAGGGGATCCAATAACGTGTAATTGTATTGCAGGCATTGCCCTCAAGACTCCTTAAGGGCTCAGTCTGGTTGTGGACTGCAGCAGGAGTGGGTCAGAGAAGAGAGTTACGAAGGTGTTTCAGTGGCTGAGCATTGGTGGCCACCACCAGGGATGTCTTGGAGAGCTGGCAGGCAGCAGAGGTGAGGTGAAATGTGTTTCACCTCACTTTTATGGTGGTTTGTAGGATTTGAGGTTGCCTCTTGAAGCAAAATGTTGTCACACTGGTATCATCACCATTGAAAAATTTCGTATCCATAAAACTCCCATTTACCTTGGGGTTTTGGCCACACATCCACACTCAGTGGTTTGAATTTAACTGCCACATAGTTTTGCTCAAGAAATCCCACTAAATATTTCCCCAGGGCTGGGTCTCTGCCTTCAGCAAGGCTGGTCTAGGTGAGTTGCAGTTTTGTTGTTCCACTCTTTAGGTGCAAATCCAATGTTTCTTACAAGTTCTGGCTCACACAGTCTGTGTCTGTGATCAGCCTCAGAGCCTGACAACTTCCATGCAGTATTTTTTTTGTGTGTAAGTGACCAGTGAAAAACCCTAAATCTGGAAATAATTAAACTTCTACTTTAATTTTCAATGTCAGCTGAATACTCGAGGGAATTTCAACATGATGTATGAATAATTAACACTAGCAGTTTAAAGCAGCTTTCTTGCTAAGACTAAGCACTGTGCAAAGCAATTAAAATAAAAACACCCTTTACAATTTCCTAAAGGGAGAAGAAAAGGTATGTAACTATTTAATCTCCTGAGGCTCTGGTGAAGTCAGAAACTTCTATTGAAATTATGTCAATAATTTAATATTTTAATTGCCACAAAATCATGTAATTCAGTTACAATTCCCTGAGCAAATTGTGGCTGTGTGTCCCTGGATGTGCTCCTCATGTCCTTTCATGATTATACGTTTTAAGGGCAGTGGCCCAAGATGTTGCATGTGTGCCTAAAAATTCTGGTTTGAAAGTAAAACAGCAGTTTCAAGGTAAAATTTGATTTAAAAGCTGAAAGTTATATCCAGCTTCCCTAGGGGAGGAGGGTTGTCCCAGTCTAGTATTTTTCTGAGCGTGCATCACTTGCTTTTGTTGTGCCATAGGGATGAAATAGATACACTGGAAGGAAGAGAGTTGGAGCTGGAGCTTTCCATCTTTGCCTCTTGATTCAGGGTCTTGATTTTGCTCTCACCAGAACTCCTACTTGTCTTCTGTGCTCGAGTTCCTTTCAAAGCAAAACAAAAAGCGCAGTTCTGCATTAAATACGTCACCAGAAGATTGTACTGCCATGCATGCTGATGATCATAAAGAAAATACTGAACAGATTTACTTTAACTCTCTAAAGAAATTCACTTCCAGGCTGAATGCCAGCATGAGAAATACTGGCTTTAAAAGGAGCAGTTTTGGAAGGTGATACAGCCCTGGAAATAGGATGAAATTTCCAAATGCTCCAGAGCTATAACAGCTTGTGGTCATAAAGAGCTGGCAAGGACAATCCCTGATTGAGGAGAGATTCTGGAGGATGGAGCAAAATAAAGTCAATTAATATCAGTTTAAAGTCTGGCCTTGTTAGTGAAGTCAGGTTTTTTTCTTGGAGTCATAGGATAGTTTGTTCAAAGTTTGTTAAAGACCATCCCGACCCCCTACCATGGGCAGGGGCATGTTCCACTAGACCAGGATGTTCCAAAAGAGTTCCTGCTGCAGGGTTCCTTACCTGTGTGGCCAGGTGATTCAAAGAGTTTCATTTGATGGTGACTCATATCTGGTTAATATCCATCAGAGTCAGTCTGCTCAGTGAACAGCTCAGCCTGCAAATCTCTTCTCTTTCTGTTGCTGCCTTTCAACGACAACGTAATTCCATTTAAAACATTCTGGTAACACTTGGTTGGTGCTCTAAACTGAGAGGAGATGGGCAAAAATGGGTACAAATGCATCTTGGCAATGATTCAGCTGGATCTGAAGAGGAATTTTAGAAAGGGATAATGTGTGTGTGTGTGTGTGTGTGTGTGTGTGTGTGAAAAGTCTCACTGAAAGAAAGCCAGTGAAAATACACTGTTGTTGTGTAGCTGTGGTCAGGCAAACTGACAGCTCTGTGCTGCAAAAAGCAGGATAATTAGCACTTTTTCCTTCAAATAAGGGTGTTTTGGGCATCTTTGATTTCTCTCTCTCTCTGAATTAGTTCCTAACTCTTCAAATATTGTTTTTAATTGCTTTTTTCTTTGGACTAATGAATAATTTAGGCTCATAACATTTAAGAAACACTATTCTCCCAGACTGGTTTCAAATGTACTTTGCAAACCCAAACCCAACCACTTCATCAGGTGCTGAACTTCAGCAATATGTCACTGCAGACTCTTCCTGTCTTCCCGCAAATACATCCAGATACAGATATATCCAGTGTCTGCCCCAAAGCACACTGTGGGAAGCTGACTTCATCCTGACTCCATTTGGCACTGCTGGAGATGCTGCTCCATGGCCTTGCTGCCTGGAAAGCACTTTTTGCAAGCAGGAGGCAAGAAAAATAGGAGAGTGCAGCTTGAGTTGGAGGTCCTGTGGGTTTCCCGGGATTTGTGGTGCAGGAGGGGTGTTTGTGCTTGCAGGTGAGGTGTCCAGCTGTCCAGGTGCTCAGGTACATGTGCCAGCCTCAGTGACACAAGAGGGAGCTGTGGACTCTCCTGAGATGCTGCAGGGTTCCCCCAGGCATGGAAACATGTGTGAATGGGCAGGAGAAGGAACCTGGGGAGCACAGGAGCTTCTGGAAAGGCAGCCCAGGCATCTGCTGTGCTTGCACTTCCAGGGTGGCTTTGCTGCTGGTTAACCCTAAGGGTTCCGGAGCGGGAGTTGGAAAGGAAAACATCTTCCTCAGGGAATACAGATTAAAAATAATAGATGGTTAACACCTGGACTTGATGATTTAGAGGTTTTTTCCAACCTAAATGATTCTGTGTGTTTCTGAATCTGATGGCATTGTGGAGATTTGAGTTAGATGTGTGGAATGACACCTGCTGTTGTAGTGTTGAGCTTCATTGCTTATTCCTTCCTGTTTATTTTGAATTACACCTGGCTGTAATTCCGTGTCATAAATAGACAATCCCTTCAATTTTTGAAGCTCTGTAAGAATCAGCTCCATCAGCAGAGCATCCTGAAGGCTTCAGATCAGCTGCTGGGCGAGTCCAGGGCTATCACCAGTGCTTGGAACTCTGCAGATTTCCAGTTTTCATATTCCCTGTCACAACCTCTTTTTCTGGATAATAGCAGTGCTCACATTATCAGGTAGTCTGGTGCTCTGCATCCCTTAACCATTGGTCCATTTCCTGCTCTGTGTGTTTAACTGTGCTTCTTCTCAAATATCCAGTGTATTTTCATTTGAATAAAATTGCTGCTTTCCCTCCCCCTCTCTTCTTTAAAGCTCTTTTAAACACCTCTTGCCTTTTTGTCCTCATTCTTGCCTTTCACCCCAGTTCCTAGGTGGATACTACGTGCTATACTGATACAGTCTGAGCTATAAATAAGAAGCAGTTTGTTGGAAAGTAAAATTAGCAGGCCAGATTTTCAACTGCGCTTCTAAATCTGTGCCCAGGCACCTCAGAGTGTGCCTGTCCTGGTTTCCCGAGGTGCTGAATCCTGTTGTTATCCTTGATTTCAGTGGGGATTGGTGATGCTCAGGACTCCTGGAAATCAGGTCACTTTTATATTTGGGTCCTGGACATGGATGGAAGAGCCTGATCTCCACAAGTGTGTTGTCAGTGGAGAGATTAAGGCATGGGCAGGTTGGAAGCTTGTTCCAGGTCAGAGCCTTACCAAGCATCAGAGTGAGGTGGGGGATTTGGGGAGGGAAGTTCCTGTATATGAAGGGTAACATGAGATTCTAGGGGGTGACTGTGGACTCACTTATGTCCCTGTGGTGACAAATGGCAAGTTCTTGAATTCACAAATCACAAAATCCATCATTCCACTTTGAAATGTGGTCTCAGGCTGGAGTTGTTACTGTGATCTGAACATGGCTGAAAGGGAATCATCTGCAGATCTGCTGCAGCAATGTTCCTGGTGAGTTTTGGCTGGAGGAGACCACAGAACTTTGTCTCCCTGTGATGGTCCTGAAGTGGTGCCAGCTGCATTCTCTTGCAGTCATTGAAAGTGTTGCTGTCCATGGGAGTACAAAAAGGATTCAAAGCCTAAGTGAGAATTTTTTAAATAAGAATCTGGAATTTAGGCAAATGGAAAAATACAGCTGTGGGTATACCATGGTGGCTCCTGGGTTAATCTTCAGCTCAAATCAAATTGTCCAGTAGTATGTAGCACTGAGTTACCACACTAATGAGCACAACTAGAAATGCCCACAGATAGAATTCCTGGTCTTTAGTTTTTGACAAGCAATGAACTGATGCAAATCAGAACAGGGACAGCTTGGTAGTGCTCCTGAAAAGGCTCTCAGCTGGGGAGTGCTGCTGTTTGTGTTTTAAGAGTGTGCAACACCTGGGCATTACCCCAGTGATTAAGCTAATTGAAATCACAATTTCCAGCCAGCACTGCACCAGTGCAAAGGGAAATACTTTAGAGGTGCAGATTTTCATAGGGATTGCTTCCTGTACCAGGGAGCTGCTCCTGTGCTGCAAAACAACCAAAATACATAATGGTGTGTATTTTGGTAATGCTGGGGGAAACAGCAGCTCTCTTATTATCCTTCCTGGGGTGGAGGGATTCACAAATGCTACCTAAACCACTGATGAGCACCAAAGGATGGATTGCTCAGCAGCTCTGCAGCCTGCCCTCACCTTCCTGCTTCCAAGGCTGCCAGGCAAGTCAGGCATTGGGAAATGGGCCAGGAAACAATCTTCTCTAGTTCAGGAATTTCTAGAAACACAGTAAAAAGATCATCAAGGAGTTGCCCCTGTGGCAATTTTACCCATGCTGTGGCAGCTCATGCAACAGAGCATCATCAAGGGAGGTGATGGATTTGTTCTGCTGGAGTCTCCTTATGGGTTCATCTTGCTCTGGGAGAAGTTGGGAAAAAGGGCTCTGCAAGTGGAATAAGTGGCCAGATCTCACCAGAGTGCTGACATCACTTTTGTCTTTCAATTTGCTTTGTGCTTTAGGAAAAAAGCCCATGTGTGGATTGCCTGGGAGCAGCATAAGAGGGAGCTGCAGTGGAGCTGGAAGGGAAGGAATGACAGAAGAAGGGCCAGTGTGATAGATGCTTGTTGACACTGCAAAGAGAAATACTTGCTTTACCTGCCACCACGAAAAATAGTTCAGGGCTTTTGACTGTGTTTTTGGCAGCTGTGCTTTTGTAATTAAATTGTGCCCCTGGTTAGGAAGGCACAGGTAGAGGATGATTAAAAGCCTCAGAGGATGTGGTTGCTGCATTTCTCTGTTTATAGCTGTGTAACCCAGGGCTCTGCTTTACAAAAACCTGAGCATACACAGAGTAGCAAGCAGAAAGAGTATCCAAAACAGGTTTTTTTGTTAGCTCAAGAGCCTCCAACTTCTCCTTCCCAGCCTCCTGTGTGCTCATATGCCAAGACAAGTACTTGGCATCCTGTTCCACTGCTCCAAGCTCTGCTGGAGGAAGAGCAGCTGCTTCAGTCTACATTTCCAACACAGCTTTTCCCTCTTTGGGAATAGTGTTTACATAGCTACTTTAAGCAAGCAGGGATTACAGAAAGAGGAGGTTAAAGCTGAATTTGGCTTCTGGGATTTCTGAAAGCTTCCTCTGTTGCCAGCCCCCTCCTGCTGCTCCTTCTGGGATCCTTCAGGGTGGATCTGGTCTGGTGAGGACCAGGAATTCTGAGCCTGGAACTCAGGAGCTTGTTCTCCTCTGGAAGGAATGAGGGCTGTGTTTCATGATCAGTTTCCAAACTTAGACCATGATGCCAAAGGGCTGGGCTATGCATGCTCAGCCATTTGCTCTCGTCCTGGTTTTCAGCTCCCCTCTTGTCCCAACAAAACCATCACAAGGTTGTTCAGGGATCAAGTTCAAAACAACTTTCCTTTTGCCCATATCCAGAGCCCAGCTCAGCACCACTACCTCAGTTCTGATCCAGGCAGGGAAATCTCACACAGTTTAACAAGACCAAGTGCAAGATGCTGCACCTGGCTCAGAGCAATCCCCAGATTCTTCTGTACTTTTATATATTGCTTTTGTCATCCAGGAGAGTCATGTTAAACACCTCAGATCCCACAATGGAAAGGGCAGGGGATAGGGGATACATGTAAAAAAGAAAGGATTGGTGAAAGAACAAGTGGAAGGAAACCCTCTGCAATGTCCTTCTGCAGTACTTAGGTAAGTTAATGCTGAGTTGCTCAGGAGAGGAGAGCTGGAATAGGATTCCTGGGAGCAGGGAAAACCGTGCTGAGTGGCATATCATGGAGTAAAACCTGTTCAAAATACCACTGGTGGGACAATCCCAGAGGGAAAAGCTGCAGTTCAGATGAGAGCATGGTGTGAGAGAGGTCAGCCAGCTCCCCTGGTAACAGCTCAAGCAGAACAGGGTGACTTGGAGGTCCTCGGGGTAAGTTCCCTGGGTACTCTCAATCAATAGAGCAGTTTTTGTGCTCACTGAATAACAGACCGGAGTTGCTGGCTGAGCTGCAGTGATGCAAGCCTGCAAGCCAGGGAGGCTCAGGTGAGCATGACACATGGAGAACTGTTTTCCCCTTTTTCCTTTTTTTCCCCCCCTTTTTCATACTCTTGAAGTTTTGGTGGAGAGAGTAAAAAGTGTGAGTAAAAAGTCCAACTCAGCCTGCCAGGAATCTGCATCTCTACCAAATCCCTGCAGAGAGAGGCCTAAAGGCATTTTATGTGCATGAAAAACTAATGCAAAGTTTTCTCACTGTCAGGATGCAGCTGTAGGAAGCAAAAGAGTCTGTGTGCTCTTCCAGGGCCTCTGCACCCTATTGCTGCATTCCCATTAGCCCTGGAGTGCTGCTTCCTGACAGGAGGGTGTTGCCAGGTGGGGGTTGGTTCCTTCTCCCATGTAAGGAGTGGCAGGACCAGAGGAAATGCCCTCAAGTTGTCCCAAAGGATGTTTAGATTGGATATTAAGAAAAAAATTCTTCACTGAAGAGGTGGTCAGGAACAGGCTGCCCAGGGCAGCAGTGGAATCACCATCCCTGAAAATGTTCAAAATAGATGTGGATGTGGCACCTTTGGACAGGCTTTAGTGGTGAACACAGTGGTTCTAGGTTAATGGTTGGACTCTATGAGAGTTCTTTTCCAACCTTAATGGCTTAATGATTCTGTTATTCTATGATTAATCATGGTCCCTCTGTCCCCCAAACAGCACTTACTGGGAGGAGCCCTTTTGTGCACTGGTGCAAGAGAGCAGGATGTGGTGCTTATTCAGAAATTCTGGAAATCAGCTGATTTATTGCAAGGCTGGGACAAAACATTGCCAGACAGTCATAAGGGAAAAGAAAAAAGGTCTTTAAAAACTGTCTTTTCAGGATTTCAGGTGCTGAAAGATTTTGGAAAAAAGGGGAAACCCCTCCATAGGAATGTAAAAAAAAGAGCTGAGTGAGCAACTCTGTCCCACAGGCTGTGGGAAGCTGTGTTTCCCCTGCTGAATCTCTCAGGAATGTGTATTTGGCTTGCTCTGGCCAAATAATCTCTGATAATCCATGACAATCAGATACTTTGAGCAGAGGGTCATTTTAGGCTTGAAGGTGCCAGAGGGTAGCAGGGGATGTAAGGGAACACTTGAGTGCCACATTAATTGTTGAGGACTGAGTCCTGATAGCACAGCTCGTTTCCTAACAAGAGATGGGCTTTTCAATAACTTCACAGAATCCTGCCACAGACTCTGATTTACCTCTGACAAGTTAAACCAGGGCCAGATCAATACTGTGCTCTGTGGCAGTAAATAGGCTTGATTTTAAGTATTGAGTAAGAATTTATTTCAGATTAAGGGTGAATTGTTAAAAGCGTAGAGCGCACTGGCCTTTCAAGGCTGTGGATGGCAGCTGGATCTGCTGGTGCAAATCTCAACTCCTGCAAAGCCTTGCTCGTGGAGCCAGTGAAAACAGGGGTACATCACTCCCCTGGGAACTGGGAGGCAGCAGGGATCTCCTAATGGGAGCAGTTTCATTTAGAACCACCTTCTTTGGAAGCACTACCCACTTCTGTGAGTGGCCTGAGGACCAGAGGAGACTTTTCATAGAAATACTTCCTCTATCCACCAGATGAAGCTGGTCTGACTGGGCCTCCAGCTGTGGAGGTGTGCCTGCTTCCCCAGCTCAGGGTGGGGATGTCTGTGGGGAGGGTGAGCTGTCCAAGTACCCCTGGAAGAGTTTTGCTGTGCATGGGGCTGCCAGTTCCTCTCTGGGAAAGAGACATTTCAGGTAACCACAAACACACATTACTAAGAGGTATAATCATCCTCAAGAAATGCAGGATCTCGCCAGGAAATGCCTGTTTCACTTTTACTTCCCGTTTTCTGATATATATCGCAGAATAGTTTGGGTTGGAGTTAACTTTTTAAGACCATGCAATTCCAACCCTCTCTCGTGGCAGGGACACCTTCCACCATCCCAGGATGCTTCAAGCCCTGTCCAGCCTGGCCTTGGACATTTCCAGGGATCCAGGGGCAGCCACAGCTTCTCTGTGCAACTTGTGCCAGGGCCTCCCCACCCTCACAGAGAAGAATTTCTTCTTAAAATGCAGTCTAAGCCTAATCCCTCCTCACTCATCTTGTCATGTATGTTTAGAACAGAGTCCATGTCCCTCTCTCACACTGCAGAACCATCACCAGTCCTGAGACAACATCTGAGTCCTGTCTGCTCTCATCACAGTCCAACAGGACAATCCAGAGCCTTGAGTAATTGACCCAGGGACAGTATGAGGAACCAGACTAATTATGGAGAATACTCAGCTTCGACATTTTCTTTGTGTCACGACTGTTTAATCCTCCCTTAATCCACTAATGCTGCTCAGTGACTTTTCTTGTGCTATCTTTATTGTCTTGCTAATAAGATGTTGCACGTAGCAGAGATTTACACTGAAAGGTATTAAGGAGGATTATGTAAAGATTAGACAAGAAATGTTCACAATAGGTTGGAGATTTCTGAGTACCCAAATTTTTCATTTCTATAGTGCAAGGATTTTACTGTTTTTTCAAATAATTCATAGAGAATTTCTCCTAGAAAATTCAAAAAGTTGCTACTGTTCAAAATAATTCTCTTGAATTGCAGCACTGGTTGTGTTCAGGCTGCTACTAGCTGTATTTGTCATCTGGTTTCATTTGTTGTATTTTTTCAAAAAATGGACCCGAATTATGAGGGGCAAGAAAAGAGGGAGAATTAAACTCAAGTGGGATCTCTCTCTGCTGGACCAGGTATACATGAACATCCTCTCTGCTGATGAGTGCAGATGGACTTTGACACTCAGTTCACAGATTTCAAAGGGCTCTGTGGGTGCTGGAAAATGTTTTGTGCTGAGCATTTACAACCACAATTATTTAACCTCTAACTCTAAGGCTTGGCTGTGGAGGAGGAGGGCTGATGTCTTGCAGCTGAGATTTTGGGCTATTGTTTTACCATCAGTAAATTGATCTAGCTGGAATTTTGCTGCAGCAAAGGAACCTTTTGATTAGATCAGCACTTAAAGTGGAAAATTAAAAGATTTCAAAATAAAATAGCAGATACCAAGGCGAGGTAGATTTTACATTTAACTCTCAAGAGCTACTGGAAATTAATCTTACTGTGGGACCTTAAACAGAATCAGCCACTGAATCAGGATTTGATCACTGTTTTCCTTCAAAAGCTACAACTCTGTGTTAAGTGTCAAGCTGGGACACAGTGCTTGTGAATCCCTGATGAATCCCTGATGCTCTGCCATAAGAGCCTTTCCCAAGATTTCACATTTGCCTCAGGAATCTATTGTAATTGAGTGGCTGGTGCTGGTGGGTGTGAGGCTGCTTTGACTTTCAGGTATCCATTCCTTCCAAAGAAAACATAGAAATAATGACTAAGAAATGGTAGTTGCTGACAGCTTTTCTAGCATTTCCTGTCTGCCCTTAACAGTGGTCTTGCATTCCCTGTTCTACAGGGATTGGAAACCACCACCTGCAGTGATTTGAATGCAGTGGTGGGATGCTTCTCTGGGAATTCTACAGAACATCCTACTTCTGACACCCATTCTGAGTGCTCAGCAGGCTCCTTTCACCCTAGTTTTTCTTGTCAGCCCAGCTAATAATAGCTGGTGTTTATTATTAGCACCTTTTTGTTATTAGCTCCGTGAATAGAGGTTGAGTGAGTCACAGAGTCACTGAGTGATTTAGGTTGGAAAATACCTCCAAGATCCTCCAGTCCATCTGTTCCCCCAGCACTGCCAACCCACCACCAACCCACGTCCCCAAGTGCCACATCCACACTGCTTTGAAATCCCTCCAGGGATGGTGATTCCACCAGTTCCCTGAGCAGCCTGTTGCCATGGCTGACCACCCTTTGGGAAATGGACCTGCTCTGTCCCCATGCTCTGAGCTGTTCAACTCCATCCATCCCGGGCAGCCTGGACTGAAAATCTTCCAGCAATGGGAATTTTCTGCCTGACATCATCTCATTTAGTGGTTCACTGTGTTCCTTGTGGAACAGTTGACCTGCTGTCCCACTGAACTTCCCATTAATGCAATTAAAGCCTCTTGGTCCTGGCCTTGTCTACATTGACATGCCTAATGAATCCTTTCTTCTGGGCAGGAAAATGCACATGAAGATGACTGGAACCAGATGATCTTTAAGGTCCCTTTCAACCTGAACCATTCTCTGATCTTCTGTCTTCCCTCTATCTTGAAGTTATTTGACCCCACACACAGATGTGGGTTTTGTTTTGTTTTGTTTTTTAAGACTTCTGATTGCTCTCATCCATTTTCACATCTTTGCTGGAGTTCTAGGTCCTGCTTCAAAAGCTCTGGGATTTCTGCACCCAGCCTTTAAAATCAGAAGGGCTGGGAAATGTAATGCAGCACCACTAACAAGGCAACAAACTTCATCTTATGTTGTAATTTTCCCTAAGAATTATTTCTGTTTCTTCATCCAAGGAGCTTTCTGATGCCACCTGGAGTGGTAGGGGTTGCAGTGTTGGATGATGCAAGTTCCTACCTCTACCACAGAACCTGCCTAGACAGGAACATGTTGGTGGCTAAATTTTGGGACTGGCCAGCCCTGGATTTCTAGACTGCTATGCAATTCTGATTTATGGTATTGAAAGAAGCTCTGAGCCATCTAATTAACTGCTGGCTACCCAAAACACAGCAAATATGAGGAGTGATTTACTGTCACACTGACATGCTCAACAGTCACGATGACAAGCACAAAATGGAAGTTTTCTCAGCTCAAATGCTCTCTTGTGGTAAAAAAGAGGCACTTCATAATTGCAGAACCAGAAAATGGAGACAGCTTATTTCTCTCTTGGCAGCTTTGTTAATAAAACATTGGGAAGGCAAATAATTACCTGACATGCAATTACATCTAAGCTGTTTTCCTTGGGAAAAAAAAAAAGCCACAATAGAAGAGTTGGGCGTCTGATTTTATTATCCTGTCTGGAAAGGCTGTATTGGATATTTGGAATGGATACTCGATTTATGCTTTGTTATTGAGCAGCCTGAGTGCTGGTTGTCTGCTTGGGCTGTGTTTTACTGCCAGGGAGTTTGAGAGTAGCCAGGGTGAAGTAGGAACCCTTCTCCTAAACTCTTAAATGTGGAAAGAGTTTGAAATGCAGGTTGGGGAATGCCCAGATTTTGAGTTTTTCAGAAGCTCGTGGCCTTGCCATTTTGCCAGCACTGCTTCTCAAGTGATCAGATCACAGAACCAGAGAATGGGTTAGACTGGAAGTGACCTTAAAGGCCACCTAAGTCCTTCCACCTCCAGCAGGAGGAGTGGGTTGTAGGGAGTCTGGTGAGCTCTGCTTTCTCAAATGAGGTTTGTGCATGCTGCAGGTGAGATTTCTGTGTGTTCCCCATGAGTTTCTTACTCTTCACCACACCTGGCTGTGGGTAAAGCCCCTAAGCTGAAATTTATGATGGGATACTAAACACATTTTCTCTCAGTGTTTTGGGATTAGGACAGCAGGATCCATCCAGCCTGGCAGAGACTCTGGGGCCAGTAACACTGTGTGCATTAAATGAAGTTCCTCTTGAGGGAAAAATTTCCTTTTGGTTTTTCATTGAGCAATTTTCCTTTCCTTCTGATTCTTCTGTAAATATGAATGAGTTTCTAATGCTGGAGGTAACTTTTTAATATTTTTGTCAACCTGAAATTATTGAATCACAGAATGGTTTGGGTTGGAAAGGACATTGAAGCTCACCTCATTCCAATCCCCTGCCGTGTGCAGGAACACTTTCCACAATCACAGGTTGCTTGGGGTCCATCCATATTTTTATTCTTACAGCAGCAAAAATATTGAAGATGCATCAAAGTTGCTGCATTTGCTGTTTCCATGAAACGCTGGATGAATTTTATTAAACTTGAAGAATTGCTCTGCATGCGCACAATTAATATTTTTTCCTTCCATCTTTAATTGCATTAAAAGCTTAATATTTCTTGCTGTATGGTATTTCCATATTCCAGCAGAATAAAAAGCCTAAGAAGCTGCTTTTACAGCTCTGGAGACATCAGCGGGTACCTCCTGATCCTTGCGGGTGGGTGGTTTATGTTTCAAAATTTGTGTGATTAAGGAAAATCTGAGGTTTATTTTAATTGAAAATTTAATCCTTGTGCTTCTCAGGGACACACTGGTTGTCAGGTCTATAAAATCACATAGTAAATAAAAATCCTCCCCGAAAGCACTGCAGCAGAAGATGTTGCTACTTCCAAGTCAGTTGAGTGCTTGTGGAAGGAGGGGGTGGGGGAAGCATCAGATATTTTTGGGTTTTGGTGCACGTTCATGCTTTCAGGTGCAAGCTCTTAGGCCCAGAGGCAGAGGGGAAGGAGCTGGACAAAGCAGGGTCGAGGCAGGACTTCCATTAGGCTGAGACACCAACATGTGATGTGGTTGATGCAGCTGGGGGTTGGACTAAATGAGATTTAAAGGTCCCTCCCTACCCAAGCCATTCTGTGACAGAGGATGTGGCCACTGGTAGTGATGCCTTAGGATTTTAGCTTTTATATTTCTCAAATCCTGTACTGCATTAGTGTATAACTCCAGACTCCATATTGAGTGTTAGTTATCTGTCTTCACATTTTGGACAGACAAAACAATCCCTCTAGGCCTGAAATCCAAGGACACTCTACTGCCTCAGGCCTCAAAAAGTATAAACAAAAGTGAGTTAAGGGGGGAGCAAAGTGGGGGTATATGACTTCATTACCTGAAGCTGCAATTGGAGGATTAACCCCTGATATGTAAATGGACCAAACTTATAATTGTCTGAAAAACTCATGACCATCATCCAGCTTGGGTGTAGCCCCTCTTGGAGGCTTTGACTGCCCAAGGTGTGCCTAGTGAAGGCCTTTAATAAATACCTGCTCTTATTCTCTTAATCTTGTCTAGCCTCTGCTCTAGGTAGCCACTCCAAGGCATCAGTAGCCAAGAGACCACTGGCTTTGGGTGGTTTGAGTGTTTTGGACTGGTTTCAGTGGCGTGGTTTCACTGGTTTCACTGCACATCTTCACATTGTCATCTTGGAGTGGATGTTTAACTGGTGCTGTTTATCTTATTTCCAAGACTTTGCCTGCTAGGGAAAGCTAAAAATAGATCACATTGTGTTTTTCTGTTACAAAATCAGGGTGAGAATTAAAGAGTGAGTTCTTGAGCTGATTTACTGAAAATAGCAACCTGTGTTAATGTGAATCAGAGATCAGTGTACAAACATGCAATGCCCAAGGGTATTAAAATTGCTTCAGGTTTAGTAGGTATTTCTTGCAGTCATTAGGTGAGATTTTAGAAGGTTACTCTACTTCTTGGCATTTGTAAAATATAGGAAATTCTGGTTAAAGATCAGTTTTGCCTAAGTGAAGAAAACATATGAGACTGTTAAGTGCCTTTAATGTGAACATTCTCAAGTAAATCATACCTGCTTATGAGGGGTCAGTTTTGGATCTGGTTTAGCATCTTTGGTGACATGGACAGTGGGATTGAGGGCAGCACTGAGGGACAAGGTGTGAGCAGTCCTGCCCACCCATGTGATTGTGGCACACACAGGAGGGGCTGGAGGGACCCTCCCCTGCCTGGCAATTAAATGCTTTGCTGATAGTCTTAATGGCTGAGCAGGGATATCCAACATTTTTTAAGCCAATGAGAGTTCAGGCAGAATTTGATTTTTTTAAAATCCATATAACATGACTGGCACAGCAGTGAGGTGAAGGGTTCTTTTCTCTGCAAGCCTTGGAAGTTGTTTTGGATTGAGTTGTTCAAATCAAGTAGCATTTGCTGCTTGCTTCTGATTTTGCTAGAAGCAAGTAACAGTTCAAACTGAAGTCTTGACTTTGCTGTACATAAAAATGCCTTTGTAGAATACGTCTGTTTTGATCTCAGCTTGACTGTTTGTCTCTTCTGCATCTAATTTGTATTCCAGCAGGATAAAATGAACTTGATAATGGCCTTTTAGCTTGTCATCTTAAAACACGTGCTCAGCCTGAAAGAGTCAATAAAAGTCATGTTTATGAGAGTCTTACAGTGATTGGGAATGGGCTGACCTGCTGGCTGCAGGGACATAGCAAAGTGGATTTTAGATGGCTCTTGTAGCTAGTGGTGTTCAAAAGTAGCAAACAGCACAGTTTTGGATCTGAGCACTGTTCTAAAGTAAGTTGAAGTCGAAGAAACACTTCCATGTCTTTATCAGCACTGTGCTTCCCATTGGGAGCATCTGCCTACCCAGGGTATCTAAAGCCATATGGCCAGTTGGGAGCAAGTCACATTACTGCCATCACAGCCAGGGGGAAGAGGTGAGTGCCTTCAGAGTTACTAAGATCAGGTTATAATTCACCTGTAAGAGAGGAGGTTGTGAGTTTTCTTCTAACATTACCAGTTTCTCATCACTCACTTTATAAAGACCTTGGTATAGCTGGCTCAAACTTTGGCATCCAAAGTCCAATGAGATGGATCCCATCATCAACAAGGAAATTCTTTGTTCCATGCTGGAAATTCATTGTTCCATGTACTTGTGCAGCTTTTTCCCTTTAGCAGTGATGATTTGCCCTCCTTGGGTGTGTGGTACCCCACCTGTCATCCTCTCTGGATCAGAAAAACCTGTGACTGCATGGAGTTCAGCTCCAACTGTGATTGCAGCTTCAGTGAGAAGACTAAACAACCTTTACTTGTGCAGTAGGTCCCTGAAATATGTATGACTAACTGTTGCCAGCAGATCTGGGGTAAGCCAAGGAGCAGAGAATGTTTTGATGGCATCAGCCCCTCTGTGCTGGGAGCGTACAAGGCTTGTTAGTGGATGTGATTCAGCACTCCCCAGTCCTGACTCCACTGCCAGGGCTGGTTTGCTGTCTGGTTAGTGAGTCAGCAAGCTTGCAGCTTCACCCTGCCCTCGTCTGGATGAATATTTAGTGAGCCCAGGGACAGAGAGTGCTGCAGGGAGGGCGGTGATGAGTGAATGGGATGTGGCGCAGAGGCCTCCAGCCACAGGGACTCTTGGCTGGCATGAGGAATCTGGCCTTGTTCAGTGATTTCCTTTTATAATAATGCTGGTGCTAGTTTGTCTCCAGTGCTTTGGTGAGTGCCCCATTAGTTTTTGCCTTAGCTGGGAGCAGGTGTGGAGAGTGTAAGCCTGCAGCATGGGTTATCGTTTACACAGGGAAGTTACACTGCTGTGATTCACACTGCAGGCTTTCTTGACAAATAGGTACTCCTGAAGGAAAATAATTGGATATGTAGATTGATGATAGAATCATTTAGATTGGAAAACACTTCTAAGATCATCAAGTCCCACCTTTCCCCCAGTACTCCCAAACTCATCACTAACCCATGTCCTCAGGTATCAGATCCTCACATCTTTTAAAACTCTCCAGGGATGGGGACTCAATCATTGTCATGGGCAGCCTGGTCCAGGGCTTGGCAAGTCTTTCCATGAAGAAATCTTCCCTAATATCCAGTCTAAACTTCCCCTGGCTTAACTTGAGATCATCTCTTCTCCTTCTGTCCCCATTCCCTGGGAGCAGAGCCCAACCTCTCCTGGTTCCCCACTCCTGTCAGGGAGTTGTGCAGAGCCAAAAGGTCGTCCCTGAGCCGTCTCTTCTCCAGACTGATCCCCCTCACCTCCCTCAGCTGCTTCTCATCATACTGGTGCTCCAGAGCCTGTTATTATTTATTATTATGAGGAGCATCACTTTGAGAATAAGAAAACATAAAATACGTTCCAGGCTGAAAGCACAGAACTTGAGGCTAGCAGCAACATGCAGATAACTGTTTTAAAGGTACCTGGAAACTCAGTTTGGTCTTGAATTTTGGAGGGAAAACCCCATATTTTCCCACTCTGGTGCTTTGCATGAATGTGAAGTGAGTAAGGTGGCACAGCCCTGCAGATTTATGTTGACTTGTAGTCTTGCAGTAGTTACTTGGAGTAACTGTTTTGCCACCCTGCTAAGTCAGTCATCACATTGCACTTGTAGATGGATTGGAGAGGGACAGAGCTTCCTTCTCTCTCTTCCACTCCATATTATTTTACTCTTTTCTTCAGCACACGTAGAGCAGAGAGCACAGATGATCAGAAATTCAGGAGCAGAAACAGATGGCCAAAGCTCTTTCTTGTGTAGCAAGAGAAGCTGGTGCTTTTCAAACTGCAATCTTTGATGGAAGTTCTAAGTACCAATTCCATATAGTTTTATGCAGTTTTCTATCTTCTTTGTTTCTTGTATAACTGTTTTAGGAAGCAGGGATGGCTGGGGGAAGATCAGAAAGATGGCTTTGAGGAGTTGAATTTGACTTCTGACTTAGCATTGAAACAATGGCTGGTTCTCCTTTGAATAAAAAAAGGCAGCAGCTCTTAGATTCAGTCACGTTCTGTTGTTAGTGCTGAAATTGTCTGAAAGAAATGTCTGGAATTGCCTGACATTGTCTCATGTGTTTCATCCTCACCATTGTTAAGGTTCGTTAATGATTCCATTATAAACCCCTATTTGCAGAAATGGTTTTCTAAAAGCAATCTTTGTGTTATATTATTATGTTGTTTATATTATATAAATGCTCAAGGACTAGACATGTATTAATAGGGAGCCTTGTGATTGTGGAGCCAGCAATTACTTGACTGGTGATTACTCTATCACAAACTCTGCTGACTCTCAGCACTTTGGACAGGAGAATAAAAATTCCTTCTGCAAATTGGGAAGATAATTTCTTTTGGAATAGTGGTTGTTACACAGTGCTGGAAATCCTCTGAATGCAGATAAGCAGTAAAAGCCAGTTAGCTCTAGGCAATGCAGTTGATGCTTTGGAATAGATGGTCATGGTGAAGAGCCTTGTGAGTCACCAGGGATATAATGGAGATGCTAAAGGAGATCTCCAAGCTTTTCAGGAGAGGACATGCTCGGTGGAAAACCAGGCAGCTGTAACAATTTCTCTTCCCTGTACTCCTTCCATGATGTGTCCCACTGGATGGGATGGCTGTGGGAGTGGGATGAGGTACTTTGTCCCTCCTTTCCATAGGGTTAATCACTGTCTCTTCCCTACTGTGTCATTGTGTCCCAACAGAAAAGTGAGGCCACTCAGTCCCCAAAGAGCAGCTTTAGAGGGATGTGCAGGGCAAGATCAAGTGATCATGCCCTGTTTGGTTGCTCCAAGGAGCCAAGAATTCCTCCCTTCCCCTCTGGGTACAGTGGAGTCAGGCTGCCTCTTCCATGAGGATACCACAGGACAGTTCTGCCCATGTGCCAGCCTCTTCTATGACTGCATCCAGAGGATGATCCAGCTGGGACTCTGCTTCCTCCCCTCTCCTCCTTGAGGGTTAGGGGAGGGACCAGTCCTTGCACACATACCCCAGCCAGAACATGTTATTGTGTAAAACCTCTGAGATTCCAGCACTGTGCCCAAGGAAGCCCAGGATGGAAAATCCTAGCCCAGCAATTCTTCATCCTTTTCAAACCACTTTGGCCTTCCCTACAGCCAATGGCTTCTCTCTCTTTGGTGGGATAGTGAGGAAAGAAGGACCAAGCCCCAGGCCAAGAATCTCCACTCTCAGCCACTATCAAAAGCACAAAGACTATGGATAGAAGGTCTATACTGGTGCCCTTAAAAATTCAGCAACCTTGGCAGTGGGTTCTGGTAGAGCTAAGCTGCCTTTCTGATCATTCCCTTTTTATTTCCCATTGTTCCTGTATCAAATACCTTGAATATAAATGATAAATGTTTCTCCCTACAAATTCTTGGATAAGACTTGATAGTTGATCTCTTGGTGAAGAGCTTTGGAGCCAAGGCTCTTCAGAGGTGTCAGTAACCACTTCCAGGCAGAGGAAGCTCCCAGCACAGGTTACACAAGGGGATGGGATCTTCTAAGAGTTCCAGAAGTTGTGTGGGTTGACACCGGTTTGCTCAGTGAAACTTTTCCATTGCTCCAAGTGAACAATTTCCAAAAATATTAATAGTAATAATAAGGAAGTAAAAGAGAGAGATGGTGTCAGGGGAAGAGGGACAAAACATGTCCTGGCTGTCTCAAGGGAAATGAGGAAGAAATGTAGACCAGCCATAGCCTGTATTTATATATATTTTTATATATATATGGGTTGTGACAATTTTTGTAGAGTGTTAGAAGAGCCTCCTGCAATACCACTGCCTTATTATCAGACACAGACCTGGATGTCACCTGTTCTTTTGCCCAAGGCATTCCTGATTTAGCAGCTCTATAGGAGTCCCATTATTCAAAGTTTACTTAAAATAATTACTATAATCATCCGTATATTGTCACAGTGTAAGGAACCAGAAAATTGCATTGCATAATGTCCTTGCAGTTGTCTGAGAAATCTCCCGTCTGCGTTGCCAGCACAGTGCAGAGATTTGATGTGAAATCCCAATTTCTGCAAAGGGGCTGCCACGGTTGCGAGTCGGCGAGGCGCTGATATATTTATATTTTATCTGCCACGCTCAACAATTGAATGAAAGAGAAGTGTTGGCAGAGGTCAAGCATTGCTTGAACGTGTTGCAAATGGTTTCCCAGGGAAACAGCAAATCAGTACTCATAGGCTCCTGCAGCATCTCCAGAACAACATCCAGCCACCAGCCATAGCCCCGTGTTTGCTGTAGTACTCGGGACCGAGGGCGATGCAGACTAAAGCCAGAGTGAGCGCCTGAGTAGGAGAGCAATTCCAGAGGATGAGGAAACATTCGGCGAGAGTGGCACCGCTACCATCTTACAGTGTTTCAGAATTAAATTCGCCTGGGCCAGCCGGTAAATGCTTTTATTTTTCCCCTGTGTATCTCATCCTAAGCAGGAGTTCACTCTGCGTGTTCCTCCTGCACCGTTCCGTGCAGAGTAACAGGAATGCTGTGTGTGTGTGTGTGTATTTTTAAAGTAATGCTCTGATAGAATTTTTAGCACTTTAATATCATCTGGAATAAGTGGCAGTTAAATTTCTGTTCCCTGTGTTCAACTGCTGTGTGAATGATTCCTGGTGAAGAAACTGATGTCGAAACGTGAGCAGCGGATAAAGTTGTTGTACTTCAATTCTGGCTTTTAAAATTGTGTGAAATGTAATGTTACTGCCTTTTCTACTTTACTGTGATGCTCTTAGATTACTGTTTTTGCTGTGAAGACAGAGGCACCAACTTTTTTTTGTGCATGCTGTCCCTCAGCTCAGTATAGCACTTGTCCCCTTAAACTGCTTTTTTCCCCTCTCATTTTCAGAAGTGTCAGCTCTTCAGCAATTCTTTAATGCAGAAAAACCACAAGATAGAAATTGGAAATTTTTTTGTATGTTTTTTATCAGACATGAGAGCCTTGTTCCTTTCAGAGTGCCCATCAACTTCACATCACGCTTCAGAGTCACTGCAAATGTGGTGATGTTGTCCAGTAGGAGATTTGACTGCCCTGATAGTGAAACAAATCAAAGTCAGTCTGCTGAAAATTTACACCAGGTGTACATGCCATATATATAAATCAGAGGTCAAAAGGGAAAGCTTTCTTAAAATTTCTTCTGATGTTCATGTTTGAGTTTTTGACTTAAATGTCTGTAGAAATCTCAGGTTTTAACTGCGCCTTTTGAGTTTACAGTCCTCACTGTCAGATGTTTTTAAGAGCTGTGTGGTATTTCGTGAAGTTGCTTGTTGTGCCAGAAATGAGCTGTTTTCCCACCAGGTGTGTGTGGTGATGACACTGGAGCTGTAAAACTGCAAGGTGTGTGCGCTGTCTCTGGTTTGAGCCAACCAGCAATGAAAATGTAATTCCTTTTTGTGAGTTTGATTTCATCCAGGAGCAAAACAAAGCAAGAGCCACGGTCCAGTGCTGGTCAGCAGAGCATGACTTCCAGTTCTTCGATCTACCTGGCTCAGGCTGCCTTCAATTACAAACAGGGCTGGATTTGATAGACCAGGCAGTAGTTTGTGTTGTTTTTCTCAGAATTGTGTATGTGATATTTAGAATTCTGCAGGCTTGGTCGTCACCTGGTGTTTCTTCCTTGAGGGTAAAATGCCTTAAGGAAAGTTGGAGGAGCTGACTGCTTATTGCTGGTGCACAGCACCAGGCTTTAGGATGTGTGATATTGTAATTCATACCCTCACCTGCTTTTTTAGGAGCAGTGTTACGGCCAGGTGAGCTGGCTGTGCTGGTAAAATGGGGTGATTTGCTGCTTTTTATTTCCTGAGGGCTCAGACCAGGCTCATGTCATGCCTGGTGAGGAAAAGAGAATTAAAGATTGTCCCTGCCCCACAGGGGTCTACGACAAGCTGTGGTTGCCTTCAGCTTTACCTGTCCAGCTGCTGCCAGGTGTCTCTGTTAGACCTGTCTTAGCCTTCTGTCCATGCTGGGCTGCAGCAGCAATGTCAAAACTGCACTGCCTGGGTTCCTGAGGGAGGGAAAAGCCAGTCTTCACAGGAAGGAAGGGCAGTAGACTGGAAGTGAGTACATGACAGCACTTGTCATATCCAACAGGCTGCAAATGGAAAGGTTCTTGCTCAGGATGGACCTGGCCAAGCTGAATTAATGCTGGACCCATATATTAAATGTGTGTGCAGTTGGTTTTTACAGATCAGCAAAGATTTTAGCATGAATTCCCAAAGAATGCTAATGGGATAGGGCTACCAGCTTTCCCAAAGGCACTGACTGCATCTGTCCCCACTTTCTTTCCCAAGCATGGGAGGGCACTTGGAAGAGATTCCAGAGCAACTTGTGCTGTGGGTCTGTGTGCTGGCCTGAGAGCAGGGGAGCAGTGTGCTCTGTGTGGGCAGTGTTCACACAGTTGAGGTTTGTGTCTTCCTAGATACCTCTGGATAAAATCACAGGAACTGCTGACTCCTGGAGAGTGGAGTGAAATCCAGGCAAGAAGACTCCTTTGGTAGGAAAGGTACAGCCAGTGCTTGGAGATAGGTGTTCAAAAGTGCTGCTCATGTGGAAGGACATGGAGCAGAGACAGCTGCCCAGAAGGGTTGGCACATGGGTGAGTGGGAGGATGTGAGGAGTGTGCCAAGCTGGCACCACAGCCACCAAATCCTTTTGACAACGTGTCTTCACCTCAGCCTGGCCAGCCCCCAACATCAGCATGAACTGTGCATGGGGGAGACCTATCCCAAACATGCCATCATGGAAAGGCAGGGGTGGGACCAGTCAGAGCTATTACCTCATGGACAGTGGAGAAACAGATGGAAGTATCTCCTGGGATTGCAAAAATGCAGCAATGCAGTAATAAATCCCTACCTTTGCCCCAGCTGCTTACCTGGAAAATGTTCCTTTAACCCACCCTTCCTCAAATGTGCTTAATTAGGCTCTAAGTCAGGCAAGGAGATTGAAGCATGTGCTCAGGGCACTGCAGTGCTGTTGTGGTCTGAGTCTGAGGCTGCCAGGCTTGGTCTCATCCTCATCCATCTAAATATAATCCTTGGTAAGTACTGAGAAGGTTGGGAGAGCTGGGCACCTGCAGCAGGTGATTCACCTCCCCAGATGGGTATCTGAGGGAGCTGGAATGAATCACTCCCTGGAGGCACCCATCAGCCAGGAGAGGCAACAGTTTGTGTAGGAAATAAATCCAAATCCAAATCCAAAGTGTTGCTGAGCTGTCCGTCAGTGTGTCTGCTGCTTTTTTGGTCTTGGAAGATCCATGAGCCAGCCTGGATTTATTGCAGTGTTTCTTGAAAGTAGAAGGTATATTGTAATTACTCATTAATGAGATGCATATGACTGATATCTGGACTGTCCTGGCTGTAAATTCCTTTCACAACAACTTCATGTCAAAGCAGCCTCATGGCTTTCATTGAAGCTGCTGTTGAGTTATGGCAGTGAAAGTAAAAGTGAGAGTTTAACTGGGAATGTCTGTTTCTTTTTGAAAATGTCACCAAATTCTAGCAATGACAAGATTAATTTTTAGAGGATTTTTTAAAAGATTGTTAACCTTTTGGTTTGGAGTAGAGTGTATAAATTGCGAAACAATTGGAAGCACACCTGATATAACTCATTACAAAATTTATGACAGAGGGGTTTTTTAATGGCATGGTGTGCAGCTTTGAATCAGATGATTTGTGTTTATCTTACTCAGTGAATGCTGGAGTGGTGGGAAGATATTCTGATCCTGAGATGGGCTTGAATTGGTGTTGGATCAGGTATATCTGGGGAAAAAAAGTCCTGTAGTCTGATGCAGCAAAGGATATCTATCCCTTTGAATGTGTGAGTCCCAAAGGTCTCACTCAGAAGTTGTCACTGAGGTGCTCTCAGAGGAGTGTTTATGTAAGCAAAAGCTTTAAACAAAGTCCTGGAAGGAGACAAAGGGTCTTAAGTTGCCATGTTGTTCCCCTCTTTGTCTGGGAAAACTTCTGTGCTGAAGAAGGAGATGTCCATCCCCTCCCCATGAAGGTTAATGTGTTCTGACTCCAGAGCTGTCATGGTTTAATTCTGAGATTTCAACACAGCATTTATTTTTTGATGGAGAGGCCATCAATGTTTTCTGACAGCAGAATTCAGTTCTAAACATTCTGCTCCAAATTTATGTTCTAAATTTTTTTTCGGTGGGTCATTTTGTTTTGTAGAACTTTTGATTTCAACGTATAAAAATCATTCTTCATTTGCAGCATTCTCTTCTACATTCCTTCAAACTCTAAGTATGCTGTCATGCCCAGTAACTTCCAAATATGAGTAGCCACTGTGTTTCAAAATGCATATTCCAGCTGTCAGTTCCTCCACAGATGTTCTCAAATAAGCCTCTTCCCCAGGATCTGTTCTGACACTCCCACACTGGTGCTGGTGCGTTATTTTTGGTGTCAAATCAATGAAATCCCCTGTCTGTGCTTAAAAAAAGGCAGTGATACATTTGTTCGAGTTATGCTGAAATGAGAAAAAAATATTTCCACGTTTTTAACTATACTTTCAATAAAATGTAGATGGAACACAGATTTGAACAGGAATTTGGGGTTTTTCTAGTAGTTTTTATATGTTAAGTTTTCATATTTTTTGAGGAAAGGCCTTGATCCAGAGCAATACAAAGAGGAGCCACTTCAGAAAAATAGAACTTGAAAAGTCCTCTAGAATGGCCTTTAAACTCAGGGCTCTGGAAAAGGCAGCCCACAGCTTGCCTACACCAGTAGCATGTTCACATCCTCCCTGCTAAGGTCTTTTTTTGGTTTTATTGTTGTTTTTTAATAGCTGCAGGTACTGCACACCAGGGGTGTTGCAGCCTGGATCCACTTTGTGCTGCTGTCCTTGGTCAGAGGCTTTAGGACACAGCACTGGGTGCAGACCATGCACAGCACATTTGCTGGTTGGCACAAGAGCTTCCATCTCAGAGCAGGTGCTTCAGCACAAGAGTATGTGGCTGATGTGCAGAAAGATGCATTTAGAGCCTTGCATTTATCAGGGTTGCATGTAGAGGCATCAAACTTGGAGCAGGTAATAAGGGAATTCCCATCTCAGAGATGAGCAGTAGACTGTGGGTGTCTGGGGATGTGTGAGGAGATTCCTTTGTGCAACTTGTGCAACTTTGTGCAACTTAAATAGCAACTATTTCCCACTTACAAAAGCTAAAGAGGTGCAGGTTGAGGGGGGATTTTTTTTTTTTTTACTCTCTAACTTGGATTCTCTCCCCTTACAAATAGGCTGGAACTGCTCCTCTGGAGGGGTTATTAGGTGTGAGGATGTAGAGTGGCGCATTCACTAAGTGAATTACAGGATGTGAAATTTAAGTCCTCTTTGTTAATTTTATTGTAAGAATGGGAGGACACGTGGAAGTTGTTGAGATTCCTAGTTGTAAGCAAAGTTGCTGTCTGCTGCTCTGGAGTGAGGGCTGTGTACAGACGCTGAAGAGATAATTGGCAGAAATTGCTGATGGATGTCACTAGTAAACCACAACAAAAATACCTACTTTTTCTGCTTTCTGCTCTTGACAATTGTTAATCATAGTACAAGAGAAATGCTGTACACCATCACTGAGTCATTTGTTTTTCATTATAATCTGAATTTTTTTCCCCTAAGAAAAAAAAAAAATAAAGAAATGTTGTAACCTTCTCATCCCCTTCAAGCATAAAAACTTCCAGAACAAGCAAATAATAAATGAACAAGGCATCACTCTGAACAGACATCTGTGCATTACTAATACACAGAGACCATTGCAATGTTTAAATGGAGAACATTATCTCTAAATGTGTGAGACATGCTGAAAGGAATTTTCTTCACTGAACAAGAGATGCTTATTTCTCAAACCTGCGTAGCACGCTGCCAGCAAAGCGTCTGTGCTTGTTTTCTTGATTTGGCTTGGCTTTAGTAAAATGTAATCATGACTTCACATCCCTGGGCAAATTGATGCTTCTTACCACATTAAAAGTTGGGGAGTTTGTCAGCATGTGTACCCAAACAACTGGCCTGGTTGTACTGGCGTGCTGTGGTTTTACACCAGTGCAGTGAAGGGCAGGATTTGATTTTACAGGCAGTGGCTGGGATAAAATAAGCTATGGACATAAGGATTGATGGTGTTGCATATCCTGCTCCCAGCTGTGTGCTAACAGTAGCAAACAATCCAATTAAAGCCGTGGCTAATCCAACCTAATGAGGTTTTGTTGTAAAATGGACAGGAGCAGCTCTCTTCACCTCTCCCAACAGCAGCACCACTCAACCCCCTTTCCATGTGCATCCAATATTTCCCTGGCCACAAAACTCACATCATCATCTCCTTGCTGTGCTTCAGTAAAAGCAGAATTTGAGAGCTTCCAGGCCTCCCGATGGGGACGTGGACTTGGAATTTAGGGTTTTAGTGTATAGTAATATATGAGTTAAGATGGAGGATTTGGGGTGTTGTCTTTGGGTTTTTTTCTTTACCTTCTTTCTTTTTTATGAATTTGGGTGGGTTTTTGTAATTGGGTGAAAGAAGTCTGCATTGCGGGTTTTGGGTGATCATAATTGGATTAGAAACATAAATAATATAGATGTTAACTGTTTATTGGATAATTTGGACTTAAATAGCCTTGAATAGATATTATTTTAGCTCACTTTCTCAGCTTGTTAGAGAGCTCACATCTTGTGAGTTTGTAATAGATAAGGATAATAAATTTCAGAGTGAGACTTCAAATACGACGTCTCCAGGGAATGTGGCTGCTCCAGGGGAGCTCATGCACTGGCTGTGGGAGCACTGGGCTCCTGGGGTGTGAGTGAGTTCATCACTGGGGTGGGTGCTCACCCCTGCAGGTACTACTGCAGGGTAAAAGGTGTCACGGCGGGCAGGGTGGTTGGAGCACCGCGACCTTCCCCAGGAAGTGTCCTGGTGGCACAGGCACGCCTTTGTTTGGAATTTCCTCAGGAGGCTTTATTCATTCAGCTTATTCCTGGGAGGGGTCCAGAACTCAGGGAGCCACAGAGAACAGGGGTTTATATAGAAAAGGCAGGGGGTGGGGTAAGGGCCAATCAACTGAGGGTTCAGGGGAGGAGCAAAGGGGAAGGGCCAATGGGGTACAAAAGATTTACATAGTTGCTGCAAAGCCTGTTGGGGGTAGCACATTTGCTCACTGTGACAAAGAGAGCTGACTGCCCGCATTTCTTCCTCAGGGGGATTGCAACAAACTCCAGCCTAAAGGCTGCTCTCTCTCCAGGGGAGAGTGCTTACATTACTGTCTGGCTTAACAGCCTCCACAAAAAGGAATGCTGGCAATTCTTTCTCTGTGGCCCAGTTTAGTTGGAACATTCAACTGACGTGTTTTCCACACCACACCAGACCCACTCCTGCCTCCATCCATCTGTCGAAGCCCAGCGATTGTTTCTGTGGCAGTGCAATGGAGCCATCCTTTTGTCAGTGCAGAAACAATGATAGATCAGGAGCTGAGATTTTGAGGACACTATTTTAATCTATTTTAATCTATTTTAATACTGAATAAGTAAAAGGCAGATCATAGATGCCTTGAGTGGCCTTTTGGCAAAGGTGCTCTCTCTCCTGACTATGGTGGTAGCCAGAGGTGACCAGGGCTCTGCAGGACTTTGGGAATACAACAAGCAGAAATCATTCAGCTCAATTCCATCACCTATTTAACCGTCGATTTCATTGTGTAATCAGAGAAAGAGAATGTATTTTGGTGCATCCCATCAAGCCAGATGTTGCTGTCTCTAAATGAGCCAGCACTTTGTGTCACTAATGCAGTGTTGTGAATGCACAGATGGCTTTTGGAAGGCAATTCAGTTACCTGTTTGAGAGGTTCTAAATTTCCATCAGGGCAGTTGGATAAAAAAGAAAATAAAAGGACACAATCAATCCTAAGATGATCTGGCCATAGAATTTAGTTCCAGGACTGCATTTTGTATTATTTGATAATGTAACTGGCAATCCATTTGATCCAGGGCCAGAGGGAACAGCATCAAGCTGTGTCAGAGGAGGTTCAGGTTGGATATTAGGAAAAGGTATTCATGCAGAGCGTGGTTGAGAAGTGGTCGCAGCACCAAGCCTGACAGAGCTCAAGGAGCATTGGGACAATGCTCTCAGGCACGTGGTGGGATTCCTGGGGTTGTCCTGTGAAAAGCCAGGACTTGGATTCCATGATCCTTGCAGGTCCCTTCCAACTCAGGATATTCCATGATCTGCTTTTAGTAACAACTAAAAGACCAGAAACATTGTCCAAATGAAATTGCATGGGTTGGTTCTTTCTGTTTCAAGCACTGCTGTCACATGCTAAAAATGCCATATACTTGAAGATTTTCTGAAGAGACTTGGTTTTGAACCTTGGAGTGTAATCCTTCTCTCCAAGTCCCCCAGAAAATAGCGAAGGGTTTTTTCTAGCCAAGGAAAGGACACATTTTCTCAATTTCACATTTCTGTGTGAGCTGCGTCTGGAAAACTGTACATGAGCAGAAAGCCACAAGTCATGTGTTGCATCTTTCAGAGGGGCAAGGGAGCTGTGCATTGTTCACAGGTGGCTGGTGAAAATGCTTCTGAGGATCAGCATGTGCTTCTTCTTCCTGGCTTGAGTGGACATGATGGAAGCAGCAGATGGGGGGCACCTCCTCCCCCAGCTGAGACTCAGAATGGTGCTAAAGAACATGGAAAGGTTGGACTTAAGTGATATTAATCATGTGCTTTAGGTTAGTCACAAGCATAATCACCTTGCTATATAAGTACAGTGGGATATGTGTATAATAATTAATGCAAGATGGGGACAGAATTTGTTAGAGTCATGTGGAAAAGCCACATGTTCCCCTTGCTGGTTTCCTTTTGGTCTCCATGTGCAGAGGAATGGCCTTACATCTTAAGATATAAAGCATCTACGTTTGCAGGGTGAGGAAATAGATTTGCTGAAACAAATTAAGAAACTGAAAGTAATCATAAAAAATGGGAAGGAGCATGGATTTGTTTTTATCCAATAATGAAAAATAATCCAGGTGGATTTGGCACATTAAGATGTGCTGGATACAATAATGTGAGGTACTTCCTGTTTCTCCCTTTCCTCTTTGGTCATTCTCATTGGCAGAGTCTTGCTTTGACACTCAGTTTATAACCTCCAAGGAACACTTCTAGTAGCAAGATCTGACAAGAGCAAGTCTGGCAAGGTTTTTCTTATTTGTTTTTTCCCGGTCTCTTCCAGTAGCATTCTCTTAAGATAGCAAATGATGCCCAAAATGTAGCTTTGTTCTCAGCCTGTGATTCATCTCTGCTAAGGCCACAAACTGTGTAAGAAGTCCCACCCCATGCTGACATCTCAGCTCAGGGTGGTTGTTCTGGGCCAGGTTGGATGAGGCTCTGAGGACCCTGCTCAGGTGGAACATGTCCCTGTCCATGGCAGAGGGTTGGAACTGGATGAGCTTAAGTTCCTTTGCAACCCAGACCATTCTATGATCCTGTTATTCCCTGTATGGAAGTTCAGTGGAAAATTCTGCTCCTGATCCCTCCAAGTTTGGAGGGTCTTAGTGGATCCCTGGTCGATAGCTGAGAGTTGTGGAGTGAGACAAGAGTTCCATGAGCTCTGCCTTCCCTTCCTCTCCCATGGGACAGCACTGCCCACCCGGGAGATTCCACTGCTCAGCTGTGCAAATGGTGATTTGTCATCCCAGCTGCTGGCTCCAGGTTTGGAAAGTGAGCCCAGCATTTATCTCTTCACCTCTCCTATCAACAGATATCCTTAAAATATGTTCAGATTGAGCAGCATTAGGTGTCCAGGGTTTCTAGCTAGTAACAATGGAATATTGATAAATGGCTGCGCTGTCTGATTGCTTCAGGTGTAAGGGAAGAAGAGTTCAGTAAATCAAGAAGTGACTTTCAATTTAATGCAATCTCTTGAATTACAGTTTTGGTCCCACTTGCTGGGTTTGTCAATGCACAGGAGAAGATTCATGCTTCCCTGTTGTATCAGATACAAATAACCCAGGGCTCTTTTTGCGCATGAGGAAAAATAGGCTTCCATCAAATTTTGGCTGCATGTCACCTGCCAGATGTCTGCTGAGTATAATGTGAATATTGTTCTGAAATGAATCTGAATTGAGACATAACGTGTCTTTCAACATGATGAAATCTCTTTAAATGATGAATAACAAAATGAGGAGTGATTTGGAGCCAGCCACCTCAGTGGCTTCTTCTCCAAGGACAGGCAGCCAGCAAACACTTCTGAAAATAAAACCTCTTTAAGTTGTGGACATGAAAAATCAGAAATGCCTTTTTGAACTTTCGCCCCAAAAGTAGTGATTGGCTTAACTTCATGGAAGCTGGGACTAATTTTCAGATGACAAATGAAGGTGTAATTTGCAAGAGTAACTTGCAAGATGTTTACTAAGTCTTACAAAGTAGGTGATGTTATTCTTGTTTGACCAGTGGGAGAGGTAGCTCTTGGAGTTTTGAAATAAGTGGAACAAAGTCCTGCAGGGAGTTGTGTGGCTGCTAGATCATTATTTTCTCTGTTAAAAAGTAAATTTGTGAGGGTGAACGGTGATCTTTTCAAAGGTCTGAAAACATCAAGTAGTCTCTAGAAACCTCTTTAGACAGTAATGCTCATCAAAAATTGAGGAGAGGCAACACAGTGCTTAGCTTTCTTCTCATCATTTTGGTCTTAATTTTTCAAAGTGGATTTGTGGGTCTGCTGTCATAGAGTGTTGGTTGTTTACTGCATTGGTTGGATTTGTAGGACTTTATCATCAGTTGGAATCTAAACTTGGGTGCCCCCCTTGAGTCAGAGTTCCCTCATAATGGACAGAGAAGAAAGGGAAGAGCATCTTGAGAAAGATCATCTGGAGGGGGTCAGCTGCTGGTTCAGTCACTTGTCTTCTTGGCAGGTAAAAATTAGCCTTGCAGGCTCTAAATAGGCTGAGAGATTACTTTTGTTTTCTGTATAATTCTGTGTTTTATTCATCGGTTTTTGTTAGACTTGGTGAACCCAATACACCTTTAAGTCCATGGAAAATTGCATGAACCCACTGGCAAGAGTCTTATCTCAATTCTTGAGTCTTGGATACAGCCCTTGCTTTGGAATATACTTTCAAGTAGTAGTTGAGTTTGATGTGTTTTGCTCAAAGTGCACTGGAATGGTTCATGTTACAACAAAGAATGTCCCCCTCTGGGATTTCTGCCACAGTTGTTGCACATGTGGCACCTCATGCATGGAGCTTGTGTCCATTTTTTGTATTCTTTTCATTATGAGGTAATTGGGATTATTATATTAAATCCTTCCAAGTCACAGTAAGTTCAATGGCTGCTCTGGGTATGGGTATCTTCCACAAGTTTAGGTGAGATGGTCACCAGTTGAATTGGCAGCTGCAAAACAAGCAAGGATGATCTCAGCTGGCCATGAACACACATTTATATCTGCCAGAATGGCCTGTCATCCAACTTTCTGCTGGAGAAGAAGATTCTTGTGCCGCTCATGTGTTGACCTCATACAGAGACACCTTGAGTAAATTTGGAAGTCCATGCACAATCAATCACCAGTCACACTGATGGATTCCAGCACTGCACTCTTTGCTGTTGATTCCTGATTCTTAATCCAGCCCTTCATGCTCTTACTCATTAAATATGGTGTACTACTCAATGGAAAAATTTTCATCTGGTACCACTGGTATTTCTGGGACCTGGGTCTTCTCTGCCACCTCATGCCTCTGTCCAGCCTCCATGTGAAATGTCTCATCTTGGATTTGCCTGCATGTAGCAGAGAAAGAGAAAGCAACTTCTCGGAAGATGTGGAGGTTCTGATTTGGTGTTTGTAAACGCATAAAATCGGCATCTTCAATCCTGTAGCAGAAATCTTCATCCAAAACACCTGTGAGTGACTGTGGTTTCATTCCATACAAGAGTCTCCAGGACCTTTCTGTAGGATGGAAAGAGGAAGCTCTCCTCTAGAGAGGCCCCCAGCACTGAGGGAGGCAGTGGTTCCTCAGCCCTGCTTCCCACCCTGAGGGGGAATGGTGACCTCTCCTCTGGCCTGATTCAGTGTCAGTGCCCAGGAAGGGGCTCACGTGAGTACAAATTCCTTTGACTGTGCAGGCCCTGTGGACGGAGCCGTGGGGCCGAGAATACACTGCAGCATGGGGCTCTCATTTCTTCAGGGGTTTTCATGCAGCACCTTTTTATCTATAAGGGGGGAGAGAGTTAAGTATTTATTTACTCACTTATTTGCTTTATCCAGAGCAGAGCTGAAACCTGCATTTTTTGCCGTGCGCTTCCTTTTGTATGCATTTCACTGCCAGCCTGTCTGAAAGCCCCGCGTTCCTCCAGGGACTTTCCAGACAAAACTGATGCAAACTCTTTCTTCTCAGGTGCCTCACGATCATCTGTCATCCAATGCAAGCCAGGAGGCAACTGCCCCAGCAGACACAGAGGCATGACTAGGCAGCTCTCCCCTCTATCTGTTGCTGAAGATTCTGCTGCTCCCATTCTTGAGCTGCAGAATCGAAGTCCCTCGGGAATCTGTCGGCACAGCAGAGTCGAGAGGCAGAGCAGATCAGGTAGGAACCACAGCCGCACTCCCGGCGCCACCGCGTGCCTGCCGGAGGCCTCTCCCCTCTGTCTCCGCAGAGATGGGGCAGGGCCCGAGCATGCTGAGGTTTGGTTTGCCACGTGCAGGTCCTTGCCGAGCCCGGGGGTGAGGCGGGAAGGTGGCACGGACGGGAGGAGAAGCCCGGGATCCGCAGGGACGTGACGTGCGTTAGGTACCCGGCACGGCGTGAGGCACGGAAGATCCTCAGAGCTGGTTAACCCCAGCGCACGGTTAGATTTCACAGAGTGGTTGTGTCTCCTCAGCTTCAGCCTGGCCACATGCCAGGCCCCTCAGGCGTTCCTTCTCAAAGACAGTGATGATCTCAGCTCATGCCACGGATGGTCTGATGAAGAGGAAGAGAAGGAGCAGCAGGTGGAAGGATTTCTAGGGAAGATCATCACAGCTCAGATCGTCGGTCAGCTGCACGTCAGGGCTTCCATCACCCACCTCACTGCAGGAGTTTAGCTCAAATGAACCTGTAGGTGTGGTGAATATTGACCTCTTCACCATGGTGTCCATCCAGCAGCTGCAGGGATGGGATGGGAGCAGTTACAATGTGCAGCCACAGGCTTGTGAGTCTGCTAAACCACACTGTTGACGAGGAGAGACTTTAAATGAGTGAAATAATTTAACTGCCCAAGCTTTTTGGAAGGAAACTATTTGATTGCCCAAGTTTATTGGAAGACTGCCTGTGTAGATACTGTGAGCAAAAAGGGGAGGAAGAACAGGTTGGATCTCCCTTGCACATTGGACCTGGGGGAGCTGAACCTTCCTCTTGTCACTTTGACCACCGATGGCAACAAGGGTCACCCATTTCCTCCTTGTGTTGGAAAACAGAGGGATCTCATACTCCAGGAGTACTCTCTTGATGGAAAGCCTCAGAAGAGTATTGGAGTTGATGCAGCATCTTGCAGTTAAGATCATAGCTAAGATATCAGAAAACCAAATCTCATTTTTCCAGGTATCAGTCTGAAATAACTCTGCATGGTGACACTAAGGTGCATCCAAAATAAGAATCCATCTTCTCCAAGAAGGGGCTCTAGGACACTTGAATAGTGTCTGGACATATTCTTCTAAACACTTATTTTGCATTTAATATTTCCCTTTTGATCCTGATCTTTCCTTTCTCATCAAGGAAGTCTAACTAGGACTGACCCAATAGGTAAACAAATTAAAGAACATAATTTCCTAGGGTCTAGTTGCCAAATAACCAAAAGAGTTTCAATGAGAAGCTGTAGGTTTTGGTTTTCCTCATCTCACTCTTCTGAACACTGCAAGCAAAAGACTTTTCTGTGACCATCTTGTCAATAAGAATTGCACTATGGACCAAAGGACCATGCAGGGGTGTTTCTGCTCACTGCCTTCCACAGTTTGCCACTGGCCAGTGCCATCTCCCTGTGTCACCTGCAGTGTGCTCTGCGTTCTTACCTGTCCTGTCAACCTTGTCTCTGTGCTCTTCCCAGGATAAGTCTGGGTTTGTTCCAGTCCCATCTAAATGCAGACCCTGAGGATTTCTTATACCTTGCCAGTTGTAAAATGCTCTTTCCCAGCACTTTGGCTGATCAGTTTGTTTTCTCCTCATTCTCGTTTGGTGTCCCAATACAAGTGCTTGCTCCAGCCTCAACTTCATGATTTAGAAATCCCTAAACCTCTTTAATAGGGACCATATGCCTTCTCACCCTGTGCCTTTGAGTTCAAGCCCTGTCATTATTTTGAAAGATATTTCCTATCTTGTCCTTTTGATTCTTTGGCCAGGAATTCGGTGTGCACATCCCATGGATTTTGAAAGCAGCTGTCAAACTACTCTGTCACTGGGATCAATCACAATTTCACTTAGGTTAATTGCAAATATCTGGTCTAGAGTTAAGTGTCTCCAGTGAGGTGAGATGTAGATAGATGTAGATAAAAGAGGATGGAATCATCTCCCATCTCACCATGCCTTTCCATTATCATTAAATATAAAGGGGCCCCAGACAACATGT
This sequence comes from Cettia cetti, assembly GCA_013401135.1. NCBI lineage: Eukaryota > Metazoa > Chordata > Aves > Passeriformes > Sylviidae > Cettia > Cettia cetti. The sequence goes on from VZUI01076425.1 coordinate 164,957, forward strand.
TTATCCTGAATACACAATTATTTACTAACTGAATGAATCCCACTGATTAAACACTTACAGCAACTCCCACCATGCATTTATTGAGGCTAAAACTTACACAGGTCTTTAAATCCAAGGTAGGTCTTGCAACAAGTGTGTGTTTCTGTGCCCTTCCCTGACATTCAGACCTGGGACTGTAACATCCAAATCAAATGCTGATGGTGTTATCATGCATAGTGGCACCAATTGCATCATTATTTTGTAATTGAAAAATAGCATGGCTAAAAGTGCTTTATTCTTCTATCATTGTGTGATTATTTTAAGTGGTAGCTGAAAAAGGACTAATTGCATGGTAGTTTTACTCAGCAGGAAGACCTGCAAGTTGATGCTACTATAATATATTCTAACTTGCTAATAAACTGTAATTTACCTTTCAATAGATGTCAGTCATTATTAGTACCATAAAAATATCTACTTTTTCTCTGCAGCCAAGGAGAATGCTAAAAGGATGCTTGCCTTTTCAGACCCTTGGCTGATTATCCTCTGCATGTTTTTAATAAACCTGTAATTTTATTTAAATTCTTGATTCACCACTAAACAATGGAGCCAGTGAATAGATTATTTTTAGGAGAACATCACGCAATTACAGCTACAAAAAGCTCCATGTCCTAGTTAGGAAAACTCATGATTCCAAATGCACTCCCTGCTAGGATAAATCTTTTTTTATTTGTAATGTTGGTTTACAATAATAGCTTGGAACCCCAGTTTGACATTTCTTTGGCTAAAGTAGAGAAAACAATAATATAAAAGGAAACTAAACCTGAGAGTGAAAGGATACCTCTGTCACATAGAAGCTGAATGTAGGACAGTGTATGTTCTCACTCAGTGCATCTATAACTTCCCTCAAAATCATATTGTTTCTTCTGTACATCACATCATGTATTAATGTGGCTGATAATTGGTAAGAGTAGTTAAGAATAGCTTCAGGCCATGACTTTTAGAAGATTTTCCTGTTTCTTCTACCAAACTGGTGTGATGTGGTCAAACAGGGTGAATGGCTGGAGCTCGGTCCCGTGAGCTCCCGGGACAGCAGTGTTAGTGCTCCTTGTTTTCAGCTGGGATCTAGGGAACCAAAACAGGGATCATGGGCTGCATCTCTGTGAGATCTGTCTAGAGAGCAAGTTGCCAGTCAGTGAGATTAAATTCTCCTCACTTGTGTTGGAAAATGTGCACTTAGGTCTGAAAACCACTGTGCTAAAATGGGAAATGCCAACTCTCCTGTCGCCCCTTGTTTATGTGCAGAGGTTTATTTCTAGGCATGCCAAGCTTCACTTTTATCCAGTTTCCTTTGTTAACTTCAAAAATGTAAGTACACCAACCTGACTGCAAAAAACCTTTCTCTGCTTGGGCCCATAAAACCAAACTGTTTCTTTCTTCCCCATCCCAGCTTGCAAATAAAAGAAGTGATTCTGGAATTAAAGTGTTGAGTAATAAGAACTTGTTCCTGTCTCCAGACCTACAGGCTCAGAGAATTCTTCTGTTGCACACATCAACAGTAATTGCCTCTATAATGTCATTGGTTCCAAGGGATGTATTTTTATTCTGGAGGTTTGCTGGCAGAGGGAATGAAGGGCTGATAAAGCAAATAGTGACAACAGCTTATTTGTAATGCTGTTACCTCAGCCCTCAGTGTTATGTTTTTGTTTGGTTCTGCCTCCTTGAAGTGACAGAGGAGGTATTATTAAAATACTTTTGTGCAGGGTTTCGTTATTTATGGGACATAGAGCAGTTATAGGGAGAAGGCAAGGGATGATTTGTGACTTCAACCAGAAGGGGAGGTTTTGCCCAGAATTATTTTGAATGCATTCATTACATGTACACCTCTTTTTCTATTTTTCCTTTTTTCTCTTTTTCAGGAGAAGAAGGAACACAAACGCACACAGAGAGCAGCAGCCAAGAAGCTGAAGCACAGACACGATGCCAGTCTTGCACATCCACGTTTCTCAAGCTAATCTGGAGATTCCTGATCATTTTGTCCGTCTCTTCCTCCTGGGTTGGGACCACGCAGTTCGTCAAAATCACTTTTGAGACCTTTGACTGTCCCTTTTTCATGACTTGGTTCTCAACAAACTGGAACATTATGATTTTTCCCATTTATTATTCCGGGCACCTTGCAACTGCACAGGAGAAGCAGTCTCCAATCAAAAAATTCAGGTAGGCTTTATGGTGGCAGTGTCCCTTTAAAAAACCTAATTCCTGAGGGCTGAGATCACTGCTGTGCTCAGTTCCACACATGGTGTCAGGAGGCAGAGTAAAGGTCATACTGCAGAAAACCACATTCATAAATAGCTCACAGGAGGCTGACAGATGAGTGATCCCTGCTGAATAAATGGATATTTAATTTTAAAGGTTTTTTTTAAATGAATAGAAAAGGTCAATAATCTGCTCATAATCTTGCTGTTACATTGTCTAATATATCTATATTTTGTGTTCTTGCCTGGATCAGGCCATTGATTAATCTGTCCTGGTCCATTTATGATAGAATAGCAGCATTGGGTGCAACCTAACCAACTCCTTGCTCAGAAGAAAGATGCTCAGAGCTGAGGAGGTGGTTTGCATGTGGCTTGCTCTCTGTGCTGAGCAAGTATAGCAAGATGCAAACTGCTCTTTCCTCCTGCTGGAAATGTATAAATCCCTTTTCAGTAGCCCTTGAGAAATCAGAAAAATACAAGGTTAAGGGGGAACCCAAAGAAATCATCCAGTCCAACCACCAGTGCTGCAGCTTAGCTTCACCTTAGCCAGTTCTGAAGAAAACCACATCTAATCTGTCTCCAGGGATTGGAAGTACCTCACATACTGTGACAGTTGATTTCACAGTTCCTCCTCCACTTTTATTATTCCTCTGATCTGACAGTGACATGGGAGGACAGGACAAAATTCAGCTCACCAAGAGATACCACACCTTGCCCAGGGAGTGGGGAGATTCACAGGGTCATTTTGAGCTGGAACATAATTTTGTTGTTCCAGTGCAGGCTTGCTTGGAAAACAACATTCCTGACTCCAGCAGAATTGCCTGTTCCACCAGGAATTACCCAGCATGGGGCCCATCCCTGGCTCCTGCTTCACTGAGCACACAGGGAATCCCATTTGTGACCGTCAGGATGGAGTGCAGCAGGGCCAAACTCTTCCCTCAGCTGCTTTTTGCCAGGATCTGGGATGTAATTTGGCCCTAAATTATCATTGCTGTCAAATCAGTGTGACTGAAATTGAACAGTTGCACTTAATTAAGTGCTTCTCTGCAAACCCTGGTGCTTTGTTAATGATGCTTCATTCAGATTTCTGCTGGAGTGTTTGTGAGAACATTAACAGTGTCAGCTTGGCTTCTGCATGTGGGGTGAAGTAATAACAATTGCACAGCAGATAAGGAAGAAGGTGAGAAGAAATATCCCTGCAGATAAATCCCTTGCAATTGGTTCATTGATTATATCTCTGTCAGAGCAAAGTTTTGGGGCAATGCATAACAAAAATTCCTGTGTTTAAATAATTGATACATTTCCCCAGCTGTTAAGAATCCAGCTTTTTAAGTTGAGGACACTGTCTTGAATGCCACAGGAATTTCTGCAGTGAATGTGTGGACTCAGAACACCAGTATTAGAGCTGATGGGAGTCTTTTCAGACTATTTCTTATTCCACATATGTCAGGAACTCATGTCCCAAAGAGGAAGTAACTGCTGGTAAATAATTTCATCAGGAGGAGCAACTACTTGGTCTGTGCTGTGTTGCAGCTTGACTATCCAGACTCTTACAGTTTGGATATGGGATGGCCATCTTCTTAGGATGAGCTCTCAATTTTTTTGTGACTTAAGGGATTGAAAATTTGTAGTTTTAACTTGTAGACAAGTTTAATTTGGAAAGGATCTTTGGAGGTGAGTTTACCTGGCCTCCTCCACAGAGCAGGGGTGTTTTCAAACCTGCATTGATTGTTTGTGTATTTTCTTGGTTTGCATTCCTAATATTGTTCCTGTTACAAGGGGTTTTATTACATTTTGTAAGATTTCTTGCTGCTTCATTTGCCTCTTTTATTCCTGTGCAGTAGCTAATTCTTGTCAATAAACCCATTTGCAGCAGTTCCAGGCTTTCCTGGTAGACCAGAGGTGATTTATCTTCGTGTTTCTAGAGAATGTAGTTACTCTCTAGGAGCTTTAAAGACATCAGACATTTTGTCCAGCAGATATTCCCAGTGGATCTGAACAAACAATGTCTGTGACATCTTGGCAGAGATCAGTGATCCTGGGAGTGACTTGCAGAGTGCTGCCCCAGGCTGACAAAGCTGCAGAGAGCCACTGCTCCTTTAATAAATCCCACTTGGAAGGACAGGAGTCTCAGTCCTCAACTTCAGATTGGCTTTTTGGAAAGTTTAGGCTGCTCAGTACCTAAAGGAGCTGCAAGAGAAATGGATTTTTGACAAGGACATGATGGGGGAATGGCTTCACACTGAGAGAGGGCAGGTTTAGATTAAATATTGAAAAGAAATTCCTTACTGTGAGGGGGTTGAGGGCCTGGCACAGGGTGCCCAGAGAAGCTGTGGCTGTCCTTGGATCCCTGTAAGTGCTCCAGGCCAGGTTGGACAGGGCTTGGAGTAGCCTGGGATAGTGGAAGGTGTCCCTGCCTGTGGCAGAGGGTTGGAACTGGATGGGCTTTAAGGTCTCTTCCAACCCAAACCACTCTAGCATTCTGTTATTATAATATTTGAGATTATAAATTGTGTGTTTCTTACCTTTCACACTTCACCTTAGAGATTCAATCTTGTGGTCTGAGAAAATAACTCATGATTATGAACTCACTGCTGCATTTAGGTGAAGTGTCTTGGTTGTCTTGAGGCAGAAGACAGCTCTTTGTATCCCCTCAGTATTGTAAATAAAACTGTGTCCCTCATAAAGAGCTTGAAACTCCTTCCATTAGTAATGGATAAGATGATCTGAAGTTCAGGAAGCTCAGAAATAGGAAATCTAACCCTGCCAGCATTTACCACAGCAGAAGACACTGCACAGACTTACTTAGGAACCTGATGTAGTTGTAGTGTGGAATAGGTGGGTTAAATTTTCAATGTCAAAACATTTTGCCTCCCCATCTGATGCCTTGGCTTCTCAAGGACGAACACTGTGACACTGAGCAGCTTCCTGCCAGGTGTAAGAGCTGAAATTGGTGCTACAGGCTCTCCCCAGCCTCGGGGCACTGGCCAGAGAAAGCACTGGTAGGTGCAGGTTTAATGTGAACAAAACACACTGGGAAGAGTTGGACTTCTTGGGTAGCAAGAAGTGAGCATCACTTGAAGTGCAGGCTGAGCCACAAGTAGCTGGTATTTGTGTATAAAACCTGTCACTGCAGGTTTCTCACTCACAAGCCTCTCCCTGCTTGTTGCAGTTGCAGTGCAGCTCCCTCAGTCACCTGTGGAATGGCGCTGCAAATCCAGCCCTGCTCTGCAAAGGGCTTTTCAGGGGAAACATGGGGAGCTCCATCAGCACAAAGCTGGGCTCCCCATGGAGCATTCCTGTGGGATACAGCATTCCTTGATGCTGCCCCACGAGCCTGGCACTGCTCATGTGAGAACGTCATGCAGAATTCCCTTTCCTTTTTGCTGCAGCTCTCCACCAGACAAGGAGAGCTGCTCAGGCCCTTTCTGCCAGTTCAGATTCAGTCAGTGCTGGGAACACAACTCACCAGGGTGCTTAACCACACTCAGTTTGGTGCCTGTCCCCTGCAGTGGAGCTGGGAGGTATTTTATTGCTGCAGATGCCATCATTTTGGCAGAAACAGTGAATTTCTGCTCACAGAAGGTGCTGCTGTGTTATTTGCTGCCCTAATGTCACCATGGCCTTGCCAAGTTCTAATCCAGGTGATGTCACTGCATTCTTTGTTCCTGTACCCCAGGTCTCTGCCTGTTTGCTGGGGTTTTGTTGGTTTTTTTTTTGGTTTTTTTTCTGTGAGGTGTTTAAAAGCAGCTGGATTTCCCTGCAGAGGCAGCTGTGTGTCAGGAGGGAACAGACCCTTTCCTGTGCAGGGCCTGGCATCAGAATAACTGAGAGGGCACACGAGCTATTGAGTGGGTGTCAGAGGCAGAGCTACACGACTGCCTGAGGTGCTGTAATTCCTGAGAGCATGGCACGCTGCCCAGAGCTGATGGCTGAGGGCTACCTGCAAGTAAAAAGAGTTATTTGTGTTAGAGGGCAGGTTTTAAATAGACCTCTTGTGCATTTGGAAACAGTTTGTGTCATAGTTTCAGGGTCAGCTGCCCTTAGATATGTCTGTGCCTCTAAGTCAGCAGCCTGCAGCATTATTTGTGTGGAGAGGGTTCCAGGGAGCCCTCTCTGCTGAGCCCAAGGTTTTAATCACTGTCATGTCTGATGACTCCTGCAAGTTTAATTTTAGTTGCATGTCAAAGAGGCTGAGTTAACCACTGAGCCACCAGCCCTCACAAAGCCTCAGGCAATCTGACTGGGAAAATAAAGTATTCTCCCTGTCTCCTCATTGACTGAACATTATTCATGGAGCTCTCCTAAGCACAGGGGTATTTATCAAGGGTAATTTATCAAGTCTCTGCCTCACTCAGCACCACCCTGTCAGAGACGTTGCTGTATTTTCTTCACTGAGTTAAGGAACCACCAGCCCCTGTTTTCTCTGGCCACTGCTGTGTGTGATGGAGGCACTCCCACCTGCTTAAGCAGCCCATTGCCTGGGGCCTGTCAAACATTTCCAGGTTCTTTTCTCTGTGCATCCCTCCCACTGCTTCTGGGGACTCAGAGATAAGTGACATTGCTGGGGCAGCCACAAGTGCCTCTCCCAAATCACTGACCCAGAATAATGTAATAACCCCTGAGCCTTCCTCCTCTGAGGATTCACAGTGTCAGAGCACTTGGATCATCCTCCTGACTCTGCTCTGGGTTTGTCAGTGTGCAGACATCCCAGGGACCTGCAGGACAACAAAACCTGGCCCATTCTGGCATCTGAATCCAGCTGTGCCCTGTGTTTCTGGAGGCAGCCCAGGCACCTTTCTGCCTTGTTTTAACACAGCACAGGCTCCTTTCCTCTAAGATGCTGACAGCTCCCAAAGCAGGCTGGATTTACAGAGACCTGTCTTGAGGTGAGATGTAGTTTGAGCCCAGAATCACTCTCTGCACCCACCTGAGTCTCAAGGGGAAGCATCTTGTAAAGGTAAACTGCTATATCTGCTTGCCAAGGAACACTGAAGTGCTGCCAGTGAGTCCCTTCTCACACAGGGAAACTTGCCACCTCTTAACTCCTTTTGAAATCAGAGTTGCAAAAGCCTGCAATCAAAGTTAGGCATTAATTTATTTGCTTCACTGAGTGTTTGCTTTGCATCTCAAGTAAATGATGCACACCAATAGCTGTTCTTTTTTTTAATATATTTTAAACCTTTTTATCTGATCTTTGCTGAACAGGACTCCTGAGAGCATTGAGGTCAACTAGAGTGAAGGAGATAATTAGCAGATCCACCAGCCTGAGTGTTAACTTGTTACACAGAGTTTGAGAATGGAATTTATTATTACCAGAAATGACTGCTTTGTACACCAGATTGTCTTAGTGGCATCAGGAAACGAGTGGTTATTGAGTAGAATCATAAAACCATTCAGGTTAAGATGATTTCAGTTATTACATACATGTTGTTCAGTTATTACATACATGTTGTTACTCTACTTTGCTCAAAATCAGAGTGATGGTTTCTAATCTTGAGAGTAAAAAACTGTGATGTCTTTAACAGCAAAATTCCCAAGAATTAGTAAAAATGGTTAAGGGGTCCTGAAAACAATTTTGCCTTCCAAATCAGGATAATTATCAGACCACCCCCAAATAACAAACATTTTTGACATCACATTGCAGCACAATCTTTGAAGTTGCTAAATAATTCTACATAATGTGTTTTAGCAATCTTCCATGTTTGGCTGTGAGCACTTTGGAGTCCTAGGGCTTCAGGGCATTTGGATTATTCCCTGTATATCCCTTTCCTTGGAAGGATGTGCTGCAGGTTGAGGGTACCTTGGTTCACTTCACTGATTTTTGGGGTCACTTGTGGGACCTCTCATGTTTTAAGCAGTGTCAGGGAGCCTGCCATGCCAAGGAGGGAAGCACACTGGGAATATCTTCAGGAATGCCTTCAACCAAGAGTGCAGACAGTGGAGTTGCTGAAAAACATCCTTCCCAGTCTGGGAAAGGCAGAGATTCCTGAAATCCTAAGAAGCAAACATCTCACTTGAGCTGTGTGTGACAGTGTTTGGGAAGCTGAGGGGTTTTGTTGGCGATTTAATCATCAAGGAAACGTCTCCTAGAAAACACAGCTTTTCACTGTACAATAAAATGAAGCTGTTAAATACCCTTCCCTCCCTTTCCTTCTCTCACACTCCTGTTTCCCTGGCTCACTCCCACTGCCTGGTGGCTCCCTTCCCTACCACGCTGATGTGTCTGGCAGGCTTTTTGAGTATCTTTAGGCAAATCTTAAAGCTTCCTTGGCCATACATAAAAATATGTTTCAATCAGAATGAAAACAGAGCTTGGAGCAATGCAAAAAAAAAAAAAAAAAAAAAAAAAAAAAAAAAAAAAAAAAAAAAAAAGAAAAGGAAAATTTGCAAGCTGCAGAGAAGAAGTGGTGATTCTAATCCCTGTGCTCATGGCCTTGAAGGCAGAGAGTCTGGGAGCTGTCAGAACATTACAGATAACCCTCATTTCTGTGTGTGAGTCCCTGGGATTATTGTTTCACAGAGTGTGATTACTCCAGGTAAGTTACGTCTTTTCTTCTTGCGAAATTGCTGTTTTAAGAAGATTGGGGGTTGTTTTCCTGATGTGAATTAAGTAATGGATTCTCTTGGGCATGTGGAGTAGTTAGGAAAAGCACGATAAAAGCCTAATGAATGTTTGTTGTGCTGGAGTGAATGCTAAGGAAAACCCTGGCTGAGACTGAAACTCTTTTCTTTCCGTAGGGAATGCAGTCGGATTTTTGGTGAAGATGGTCTGACGCTGAAACTCTTTCTTAAAAGGACTGCTCCCTTTTCTATTCTGTGGACTTTGACTAACTACCTGTATTTACTGGCTTTAAAGAAGCTCACAGCCACAGACGTCTCTGCCCTGTTCTGTTGTAACAAAGCTTTTGTCTTCTTGCTTTCTTGGATTGTGCTCAAAGACAGGTTCATGGGAGCAAGGGTAATGAACGTGCCTCCTTTTCCACTCTCTCATGTTTTCATAATTGCACTTAAAGCCATCAGCCATGGTGCTGCCATAGCGCTGCTGCACTGGGGCGTAGACACACCATGAAAACCTTTCTCATTTAGTTTTATGATGCAACCTCAGGATCAGTTAGAGACCTCAGAACTTCACTGTGGGAATTTCAAGGAGCTATTACAGCCAAGTGTAACTTGATGAATTACAATAGAAGAACTTCCAGTTTCATATAAACCTATTCTGTCTTGGCTTATTGTGCTGAAGTTTAGTTAATTTTATTTTAAACTTAGTGATGAATGCTTAGGTTCTAACCAAAGCAGTTTTATTCCTTGTTTGGGCAGACAGATGTTTTCAATGTGTGATGTGTTTTTCTTGTGCTACCATATCACTTGTCACACACACATTTACATATGCATGTGCCAAAATTGCTTTAGAATTAACACAGCTCTCTTGTGTGGAGATGCATTTTGCACTGAAGTATATTACAGGACTCACTGGCAGTAAAATGGACCCTGCAAAAATTTAAAACAGAACTCGAACAAAATTATGTGCCCTTGGATCTGGGAAAAGCAAACTTGTGTAATTTTCCATACACACATGTCCCAACATGCAGCAATTTAACTTTAAACATGTAGTTTCAACTGTTGGCTTCATACCTTCAACATCATTAAGTGTTATTCTTGTCAGGAGAGCAGCTGGATAACACTGTGAATTACCTCTCCAGTGAGGATTTCTGCTAGTTCATTGATGCAGATTCCCCTCTGCGATGACTCAAGGTTGTGTTGGGCACAATCCTGACTGAATTATTGAAAATCTTGGACTTTATTAGGCACTGCTTGGGGCCAGGTGTGGTGGCTGTGACCAGAAGGGACCAGCAGCAGCTGGACTTAAGTTCCATGGAAAGTGTGATGAATCCAGACACTCATCCAAGTCTGTTTTTTGAAAATGGACACAGCAGCTTTGCTTTTTTTAATTAATTAATGATGTGATAGAAGGGTTCAGAAATGAAAGAAAAAGACATTCTGTTGTACAGATATCTCATTTGGCTTTTGGAGCAGCCACCAGGACACTGAGCAGGGCACTGTGCTTGCCAGACTGAGGGAGGAGGTGAGCCAGTGCTTGATGGTAAAGCCAGACACCTGAATATTTATTCCATACACAGCTGAAAATGCAGAAAGATCAGGTGAATGTGACCCACCCCCAGCTCACTGACTGACTCAAAGAATAAACAGGGTGTAAAACCCTCAGTTCTCTACAGAAATAACAGGAGCAGTAACTACCCCCCTCTGCCCCTTGATCATCTGAAGAAATTGAACATTTTGTACCCTTTAGGCTAATTTTCATCTCAAAGCAACATCTTTCTGGAATAGCAAGCATAGCTCTTGTGTTCTCTTGGCCTGCTCTGTTAAAGAAACCTAGAAATAAAAGTTATTTTCAGTTATTATTTATTTTTCACTGACTAAAAAAGGCTGCCATGAATATGCATTAGAAGGAATGCTGTAAACACCGTGGGGTTCTCACAGGAAAAACCTGGAGGGAAAAGTGAGCAGCAAATCCTGCACATAAACTGGATTTTGCTGCTTGCTGGCATAGCCTGGATGCCCATTGCTGGAGAGGTAATTCACAGTGTTATCCAGCTGCTCTCCTGACAAGAATAACACTTAATGATGTTGATAACCACGCAGGAGAGTTTTTGAGAACTAAAATACGACAGAGCAGCACAGATCCAGCTTTTTGTGCTCTGAGTGCCTCAGCTGCCCTCGCCTGCAGCCCCTTGGAGAGCAGCAGGAATTGGGTTATTTGGGCAGTGAGGACATGAAAAGAAAGAAAGAAAAGGTTTAATCCTATACCCTGAGCCATGTTTTTGTGGAAAAAACTCAGCACCCAGGAGCTCAGCCAGCTTTTCCAAGGAGCTCAGCTCCCAGCAGCTCTTCCAGAGCTCCGGGGCTGTCGGGTGCATCCAAGTTGCATCGAGGTGGGGATGCTCCAGTGCCTGGGACAGACTGGCTCTGCAGCACATTCCCAGCTCCCTGTCTGCCCAGTGTGGCTGCAGCAGTCCCCAAACTGCCCATGGATGCCTAAAGGCATGTGGGAGCTGCCTGACACCCCTCTGACCCCCTGGCACCCTTCCTGCACACCTGAAAGCAGCTGGGCTGCAGGGCTGTGTTTTTAGATGCCACGTTTAAAGACAAACTTGTCTTGCTGGCCACCCTGTGGAATGGCACAGTCCCACCTGTGGGAGCACTGAATAACTGCAGAAGAGCTGCACACAAAATTTCAGCTGCTGTGGCTGTGTTGGAGGCACCCAAAACGTGTGCTCTGCAGGGAGAGCCATGTGCCATCTGTGGTGAAGCTGTAGCACCCACCCGAGAGAGAAAAACACCAGGGGAGGTTTAGGTTGGGTATTAGGAAAGATTTCTTTACAGAAAGGGTGGTCAGGCACTGGAACAGGCTGCCCAGGGAAGTGGTGGAGTCACCATTCCTGGAAACATTCAGAAAATGTGTAGATGTGGTGCTTGGGGACACAGTTTAGTGGTTGATCTGGCAGTGTTGGGTGAAGGGTTGTACTCAATGAGTCTTCTCCAACCTTAACAATTCTCTGGTTCTATCTACCTATAAAAGTAGTGCAGGTAGAGCTCAGGTATCTTGAAGTACCCCCTGCCCTGGGCAGGGACACACAGAACCATCCCTGCCTGCACCCTGACCTTTGCTTGGACACTTCTGAACATCTCTCTTTCCAGTTAATTACATCTCAATGTAATACTTCAGGAAGTCCAGACAGCTTTGGCTCAAAGCAAGCCCAAATATTTAAAAGACTTTACAGATTTGAGTAGCTCTGCTGGCTTGTGCTGCTTTGATTTAGACACATGCTTATATGTCTGCATATTTAAGCCCTTGGTTGGGCTTCATGTGTGGAGTTGAATCAATGTTTTTTTAGGTAGGTACAGAGTAGTCTGGGGACAATTTTCCTGAAAACGTAGACTTTAGCCTGGAGAGAGTTTTCTTCTCCATCCTTGAAGGTGTTCAATGCCAGGTTGGATGGGGCCTGGAGAAACCTGGGATAGTGGAAGGTGTCCCTGCCCATGGCAGGGGGTGGAACTGGATGAGCTTTATGTTCCCTTCCAACTCAAACCATTCTGATTCTTTACACCTTATTTTCTGCAGTGCTCCACATAGAAAAAAAAATATTTCTGATAAACTGTGGGTTGGTCTTGCTCTCTTTCAGGGAAAAAAAAAAAAAAAAGGCAAGCTAATTTCATTCCATACCTAGGAGGCTCCAAAAGAAAGTTACTATACTCTTCCATTAATTAACAGCCTCGTTTAATGAGCTGACAGCCACCTTTGCTTCCCTGTGACCTTGCAGAGCAGCCTGCAGATGTGAGCTCAGGTTTCTAAAGCCAACAGCTGAGGCAGGCACAGGTCAGCTGTGCTGATGCCCTGGTATGTAACGTGCAGGAGGAGCCTTGAGCATGAAATTTAAATAATATTTTTGCTGTTTTCAGTCTCAGGTCTTACATCTCAGGAGGTGTTGATGCTCCACACGTGTCCATAATTTTAGTTGTTTCGGGGGGGGGAAAAAGGTGCTTGGCTTTATAAATATTTGATTAAATTAGGAACCTGGCACTCTAAATTTGGTTTAGACAGACTGAGAGTCAGTTTTTCATGACAGAAAGAAAGGATGGATCTACTAATTTTCACTGACACAAAGAAAGGACTGAGCAGTGAGGGCACCAAGAGTTAAATCTCCATCCTTGCCCTTGGAAGGAGGGCATTACTACATTGGATTCTTCTGTTTTGCCTTCTGAGACAGACACATTGCTGCAAATACTCCAGCTGGGAGCTGAAATCCTGAATTTCTGTGCAGGGCAGGATGTGCAGTGCAGCCTGAGGTGAATCCAGTGTGGCAGGGCAGGGGGCTTCTGGACACTCAGAGGAGAGGCCGTGGATGTCTGAGGGGTCCTGGCTGTCATTTGTCACTGCTTCGAGGCTGGGATTTCTGTGATGTCTCCCAGGATGGCCCAGCTGCTGGAATGTGTCATCCTGGGAAGGAAAAGGGGGAAACCTCCTGTCCCCTCTTGCTAAAACCTTCCCAGATCTCATCACACCACTGAGAGACTGCAATTCCACAGGGGACTCCAGTCCATGGCATTAGATTCTGGATTTCAGCTGCCATTTCCTGGTGAATTTGGAGGTGTCAGTGATACCTTCAGGTTGTGTACCTTGGAGTTGGGGTGCTTTACAAGTAAGTAAGGTGGGACACAGACTTGCAGTGGGGTTTGTGGCTTTGGCACAGCCACTGCCGTGTGAGAGGGCACCTGTGTGCCTCAAGGACTGGTGAAATAGGGCTGATGGTGAGGGGGAAGGACTGAAAGCTGCACCCAGGAGATGAGCTTTCCTGGGAAGATGTTGTCTTGGATGCCTGTGGGATTTAGGAGCACTGACATTTTTGCCTGGAGTCTCAAAGATTAGCCCTGCCCTGGGAGGTGATTCTGGGTTCCCTATTGTCCCCTGTGTGGGGACACCTTCACCTGAGTCACTCGTGTGTCCCTGTCCTGTGTGTCCCTTGAAACATGGTTTTGCTCTACTGACTGGCTCTGCTGAATTATTTTGTGGGATTTTTTGTGCTTATTGCCTCAGTCTGGCTCACATCTTCTTGGGATGAGTGTCAGTGGTTTTCTGGGACTCTTGGTAAAGCTGTGAGCTCTGAAAGGCTGTTTTACAGGAGGGCACATGTTTGGGTCAAGATGAAGTCTTTGAAGTCTGTGGGCTGAAGTTTCGGTTCATCCAAGACTAAATATTTCTCAAATGAAGTCCAGTGATGTTTTCAAGAGGCAAAGTGCCCATGTCACATTGATGTTGGCTCAGGAGTTGTGCACTGGCTCAGGAAACACTCAGTGGAAGTTGGGTATTCAGTGTCATTGAAATTCTCACTCCACATTTACCTGCTGAGGGCAATTAGGTGGAGAGGGAGAGTTTTTTAAAAAATAAAACACTTTGGGCACCCTACCACTTCCTTGAGGTTCTTGGAATCAAGACCCAGGACTTCAGATATGGTGTAGCCAATGATTCCTGTTCTTTTGTGGGTTTTTTTTTTTTGAATCTTCTTAGATGTTCTCTCTGGGATTTTTAAGTGAGGTCAAAAACCTAAGCACAAAGGTAAAGGCTTCATGAAGAAATTTGGTCATGTCTGTCCAAAAAAGCTGTCAGGGCACAGCCAAAACCACTGGAAGAGCTCCCTGTGGTACCCTGGTATTCCAAAATACAGGGCTCATTCCCCTGGACTAAATTTCCAGGATGTTTGGCCATCCAATGTTTGCATTTCAAGTCAAATTGATGGCATTGCTAAATATTTCTCTTGTTGTACTGTAGAGCACGATGCCTTAAAATTTCTTGATCTTGCCTCTCCAAAGTGGATGTTTAGCTGACAAAATACATAATGGTGGATGTTCTGTCAGTAGGCCCCAGCAGAATTTGCAGTGCTGTAGATCCACATCAGTGCACATACTTTCATTATGCTTTACATCTCTCCCACGATCTTTCCTATTTAAGGGAAAACAAGAAAGCTCCAGGTCAGAGCAAGTGGGTAATGACGCTCATGAGAAGCCCCTCCCAGTGATGATCTCAGCTTTACACTGCTTTGCTTTGTCTGTGCAGATAGTGGCAGCAATAATGGCAATCACAGGAATTGTAATGATGGCATATGCAGATGGTTTCCAGGGTGATTCAATCATCGGGGTGGCCTACGCCGTGGGATCAGCCTCCACGTCTGCTCTGTATAAGGTAGGTCACCACCGTTTGTCGGCACTCCTAAATTCATTAACATTGGCTGTTGAAGAGACACAAATATGAAGAGGATTGCTGTAAAATAGATGTTTTCTTCTGCTCATCACTCCTGCGTCACTCATGTTGTGACAAAGTCAGGAAATCTGCCGTGAGGGTAATTAGCTGTCATCTGCCAATTACTCAGAATGGCTTTTCTTGATGAGCATTTAATGAAATCTCCACTGCCACGCCACGAGGAGTTTAAGATCATTTTTCAATCATGACAACAGAGTTTATCAGCACTTTTCAAAAGGATTTTCAAAGGGGCATTCCATGTGCATCAGATAGGAGAGCCACGTGGCCAACTCATCCCAGGTCTGCAGGTCTCTGGCACATGCTGGGCTCAGAGCCCAGGTGTGAGCTTGGCACAGGCAATTCATTAGAAACACTTCTGCTTGGAGGAAATGGCTGCTCTGGAAGGTGAGGGCTGGCAAAGGCAGGGTTCTGTGCCTCAGGAACAGGTTGGGCTGAACGTGGCTGGGTTTGTTTTCAGCTGTGTGTGTAAAGTTTGGAGCGAGCTGTGGCGGGATCAGAAGCTGCCCTTGCAGCTTTAGAGTTTGCTTGTCTCACTCATAAATGTGTTGTGGCCTTTCACAAGTCACTCAGAGCTCACAAGAGGACAAGTTCTCTCAGAGTGAGCCCTTCCAGGCTGGTTTTCCTCTCACAGCAGGGTCATGCTGTGAAAGTCACTGGAGTCTCCTCCCAAATCCCAGCATTGCCACACACAGCCCAAATCCTCTACATTCATTGCAGAGGTTCTTGGTTTATTCTGGGTTTTTCCTGGGTTCTTCTACACTTGCTCCTCATGGCATTTTTGGGAAGCTTTGTTGTACAGACTCAGCCATCCCTGTGGTAAAGACAGGGTGCTAAACCACAGAAAGGGCAGAAATCCCACGCAAGATCTCCTTGAAAGACTCTGTCTAGGAAAAGGGCTGAGATGTGGCATGTTTTCCTTTGCTCCACTCTTCCCAAGGGAATGGAGTGCTTCCATGACAGGCATGGAGTCTAAACCCCTCCTCTCTCCTCTTCTCTCCAGGTTTTGTTCAAAATGTTTCTTGGGAGTGCAAACTTCGGGGAAGCAGCTCATTTTGTGTCCACCCTGGGCTTCTTCAACTTCATCTTCATCTCCATCACCCCCATCATCCTCTACTTCACAAAAGTGGAGTACTGGTACCCCTTCTCTGCTGTGCCATGGGGTTACCTGTGTGGAGTAGCTGGCCTCTGGTTAGGTAAGTGATTAAAAAAAAAAAATTGTTTATTTTTCTAGATGTTCACCCCTCCAACCCTGTATTAAATTAGCCTTGGGCACAAACAATTTCCCCCTTGTCCCCTTAAGCATCAGAGCTCTCTCACAGATTAATTCTGGTCCTGGTGCTAATTGGTGCTCCTTAGAAATTATTCATATTTTTCATTACACTTCATGAAACATTACTATTAATTGATATTCAATTAATAATTGATATGTAAGCATAGTTATAATTAACATTAGTTAATAATTAACAGTAATAGCGGGGAGTAAACATGAAGCAGCACTACTAATTGGCCATTTTTTCATCCCTGCCATAGTTCCACACCAATGCCCCTGTATCTGGCACAGCTTGAGTGCTGTAAATCCCATTTCAAAGGGCTGCATGTTCCAAATCAGCTCCTGGGGGATGTTTGTGCACTGACAGGGGCACCCCCAGGGCTGGGGCACCTTTCTGGGGGTGCTGCAGGCTCTGGGCAGGGCTCACATAAAGCTCTTTCTGAGCCAGAATTGCCAGAAAAAGATATCTGTTGGATTCAGCCCAGGGGCATTTTAATTTCCACATATAACAACATAATTTCCTTTGGTAAAGTCTCTTTTATTCCATAATTGAAGAGGTTTTTGTCTCACTACATGTTTATTAAATGGAAAGAGAGAGCATGTCATTGCCCATCCCATACTGAGATGTGGCCAGGCTGGCAGCTGAGCTGCTGTGAGCACCTTGAGCTGCTCTAACCACAACTGCAGCTGTCCTGTGAGCTCCTAGGAGACTAAAATTAGGGATAATTTGTCACCCGAGTGTATAAACCCAACCTTGTGCAGGGGACTCAGCAGCAGGACTGGGTGGTGGGTGATCAAAAACTTAAGTTTGCTTTTAATCTTTCAAGGAAAGGTTAAAGAAACTTAAGCAAACTTTAAGGGTTGTTTTTTTTTTTTAGTTTTCCAAGGAAATTGGAGCTCTCTGGGAGTGCTGTCATGTAACAAAAAACCCCAAAACAACAAAGACCAATTTTTTTGTACCTGATTGAAACCTGTGCAAATCATGGAATATGACTGTGACAACATTAGTATTATAGTTTGTGAAATGCCATCCAGCCCTCTCCTTTCCCCTGTGAAGAACTTCCCCTAATTTCACGCTCATATAGAAAAAATCAAAAATCAATCACTTTGTGACAACTCCCTCATTGTGGATACTAAATATCACATGTAAATATCACCTATTGTACCTGTAGGGTGAAGGTGGAAGAGAAACATCTGGTGTTTTCCCCTGTTGTCATGTATTATTTTCTCTGTTTTTCCCTAGCTTTCAATATCCTGGTTAATGTTGGGGTGGTGCTGACCTACCCCATCCTGATCTCCATCGGCACCGTGCTCAGTGTCCCTGGAAATGCAGGTACCAGTGCCACAGCTGCTGCTGCTGGCAAAACGAGCCCATGGGAGCTCAGAAAGCAGTTTTATTGCTTAAAAATTTTGTTGGGTGGGGATTTACTCCAGAGTCCTGTTTTGAAAAGCCTCTGTCTCTGCTCTTCAGTCTCCTCAGCCTCATCAATCTTGGGGGTTTGAGCACCAGAAAATATCTGGTTTTAGGGGAATGCAGCTGTGAAACAATGCCTGTGGGAGGCTGCCTGAGGGCTCAGGTGTGCTGTGGGTGCTGCTGGTGGAGCTGGAGGCTGGGCCTGAAGGCACCTGGAGCTCTCTGGCCCACATGCTGCTCTCTCCCCATCCCTGGTTCCTGCAGCCTGAGGTAACACTGCTGATGCAGCCTGTTGTGAGTAAAGAGTTACCATAAAGTGCTTTCTGTCTCAGGAATCACAGAATCACAGGTTCAGTAAGGCTGCAAAACACCTCCAAGGTGATCAAGCTCAACCTTCAACCTAATTTCCCCCTGCTCACTAAACCATCAAGTGAAGTGCCATGTCCACTCATTTTTTTGGACACTTTGAGGGATGGTGACTCCACTGCTGCCCTGGGCAGCCTGTGCCTGTGCCTTACCAGTCTTTCAGTGAAGATTTTTTTTCCTAATATCCAATCTGTCCCAGCTTGATGTCTTTTCCCTTTGTCCTGTGCCTTGTTCCCTGGGAGCAGAGCCTGAGCCCCACTGGCTGCATCCTCTTCTTGCAGAGAGCAAAAGGTCCCCCCTGAGCCTCCTTTTCTCCAGGCTGAGCCCCTTTCCCACCTCATAGACCCTTCATCATGGAAATCTTGGGGCTTAATCCAACCCCACAAGGCAGGGAGGGACAGAGCAGCTGTGGCACCTCCAGTACTGCATTATCAGATCAAAGCTCAGGCAGACTTGAGAGCCACGTGGCCAGTGTCACGCAGAGAGCAGCACAGAGGGTCACAGGGGTGTGCCAGGCTGCTCTTGGTGCCTCCATCCCTCCCTGCTGCTGTTCTGATGCTGCTGTTGTCCCCTCTCCTCCCAGCCGTGGACCTGTTGAAGCACAAGATGATCTTCAGCGTGGTGCGGCTGGGGGCCACCATCATCATCTGCGTGGGCTTCCTGCTGATGCTGCTGCCCGAGGAGTGGGACGAGATCACCCTGAGGTTCATCAACAGCCTGAAGGAGAAGAAGAGCGAGGATCACTCCGAGGACATCACGGAATCCAGTGTCCACACCAGGAGCAGGAGCAGAGCCAACGGGACAGTGTCCATCCCGCTGGCGTAGGGCCGGAGGACTCTCCCTGCACGCTGATGTATATTCTGTGAATATAGCTTAACTTTCCTCACCACCTGTATGCTTCAAAAAATGTCATCTAACCTGAGCAGGGGGTGAACTGTAAGATAAGAGAAATACATCTATGATAAATGTTTACATTTATACACTTAACGAGGAACAGGTGTAAATAACTGCAATAAAACCTTTTGTAATAAACATTTACGCTTGTGTCTTTCTGAGCTGGTGAAATCAAAATGTGGATCAGGTTTGCATCCTTTATCTCTCTTTGCTGGCAGAAGTAGAGCAGTTTTGGAGGATACAGATGAAAATCTCAAATTTAACATCTTGATTTACATCACATGAAGTGCCCATTCAGTGAGGTAGCATTTCCAAATGCTTGGAAAAGCATTTCAAACCTCTCCTGGCCTTTTGGAGAATTCATTCCTGAAAGGCACTGATGTTCGCATTGATAGTCCCAATTATTATCAGAATAAATATTCCACGATGTGCAGAACATGAGGCTTCACCACCCAGACCACACTGAGCTCTGCCTCCTTCCAGCACCACCTTTTTACAAGTTGTGCTGAAATTTGGGTGAATTTCCTTTCAGGAAAGGAAATTAAATCTTGCATTTCAATGAGGATTAATTGGGCAAGCTTCTGTGCAATTCCCTGCACTTCTTTTCATCCCATTCACTTTTATTGTTTTCACTTGGTCTTAGAATTTTTCCCTTTTTTAAAAAAAGATTTCATCTCTTCAAATCCTTTTCCTGTCTCTTAGTTATATTTCTTCCCTGGTTTTTGGTCCTTTTCACTGCCCCTCATTTCATCTCAGTGCATTTGGTTGTAATCACTCCATTTCCAAACGTTCTTGATTTTTTTCAGTTGCACTATTTTTGATCATATCTCCTTTCCAGAGCATTTGTTAGCTCTGGAAAAGTCTTCCTTTCGGGAAAGGGAATGAAATCTTGGGATTTCAATGAGGATTAATTGGGCAAGCTTCAGTGCAATTCCCTGCACTTCTTCTCATCCCAATCGCTTTTATTGTTTTCACTTGGTCTTAGAATTTTTTCGTTTGGTTTTTTTTTTTTTTTTGAGACTTCTTTTTTTGAAATCCTTTTCCTGTCTCTTATTGACAATTCTTCTCTGATTTCAGGAATGAACTGGAGCCATTTTGGCAAGTTTTGTCCTGTTCACTGCCCCTCATTTCATCTCAGTTCTCGTCACTTCTTGTCCTGCCTTTAACTCTTTCGTTTCACTTGTTCTCAGCATTTTCACCTTTTTTTTTTTTTTTTAAGATCTTGTTCTGTCTCTTATTGACTTCTTCTGTCTCTTATTGACAATTCTTCCCTGATTTCAGGAATGAATTAGAGGCATTTTGGCAAGTTTTGGTCCTTTTCACTGCCCCTCATTTCATCTCAGTGCATTTGGTTGTAATCACTCCATTTCCAAATGTTCTTGATTTTTTCAGTCGCACTACTTTTGATCATATCTCCTTTCCAGAGCATTTGTTAGACTTTGTTCTCTGTTTTCAAGATTTCATTTTCTTTTCCTAAAAGTAAATGTGTAAACTAAAAATAGCTTTGTTTACCTCCTTTTCTCCCAGAAAAACTGCACTTACAGCTGAGCTACAAAAGTCTCAGGAGAGATGGAGCACCCTGGATTTCCGCTGTCCCTGGGAAAAGCTGTTTTCTATTTTCTAGAGCTTTGGGATAAATGAATATTTTTCTTAACCTCTGGTGTGGATAAAGATTTCAAAAGCCAAATCAAACCAAGCAACCTCCCAGTCTCTTCCCTAAGCCTGTTACTGTGTAATTTAGGCTGGGTTACAGCAGTCCTGGAATTGACACTCAAGACTGCCTTTATTTGAGAGCTCTTGATAGCAGACAGATTTTTTTTTTTTTCCTTTCCTTTTTAAAGAAGAATGAAACCAACTGTGAAGTATCATAGATTGCTGAGCTCTGCTGACATTCCTGCCCATAGTTTGTGGGTTTGATTTGCAGCCAGTTAGGGGTGGTTTTTGATGGTATTTCTTCCAGGGGAAAAAAAAAATCATTCAAATAATAATTTATTTTACTCTTTTTATTTGACTCTTCTATTGGATGTTTTTTATGTCTTTTAATGTTCATGTCTAAACTGTTCTTTGCAGCCAGCAGAGCAGAAAAAATACTTGTGTGTATTTAAAAACCCCAGAAACTTGGACTCTTTCATCAAATGGCTGCAGAATTAGGGCTGCAAAAACCAACCCAACCAACTGTCCCCTCTTACACCCCTGGTCTGCTGCTTTTGAGAGGATATGGACAAAAAATATTCCAGAAAACTTAATTAGAAAGATACTGATGGGCTGAGAGCACTCATCCCATGGCAGCTTGGCCTCTCCCACAGTTTTGGAGCTGATACATTCATTTACATTGCTGGAATAGTTTTGGGGATGTATTTTACTGAAATTTTAGCTCCTGCCAAACTGAACACATGGGGAAAACAAAACATTCGTTTCTGTGTGCATTGATTTTTGGCAAGCAGCCTCATGGCAGCATCTTCAGGCCTGGGACTGGATCCTTCAAAGAACCTCACTGGGAATTCTGCAGGGAAAATTGTGTGAAATCCCATTGTTTGAGTCAGCTTTCCCCTGCTCGACACATTCCATGGCCGGGGGCCCAGGGTGTTAAAAAGCCTGTAATCCCAGCAAGGAGGGCTTGAGCAGAGCACCCCTGCTTTGGTTTGATGCTCAGAAGGATTCAGGCTGAAATGGGTTTAAAGCTCATCCAGTGCCACGCCCTGCCATGGGCAGGGACACCTTCCACTGTCCCAGGCTGCTCCAAGCCCTGTCCAGCCTGGCCTTGGACACTGCCAGGGATGGGGCAGCCACAGCTGCTCTGGGCAGTCTGCTCCCAGATGCTTTCCAGGGGTGCTCATCCCCCTCAGGGACGCCTTAAACCCTTCACCCTCTACCCAACCTCCAGTTCAAATTCCTCATTAAGCGTGGAAATAATGATTTTCCCTGGAGTGCAGCTCAGCCTTTCAGCTGGAGAAAAGCCCACCAAACCCAAGAAATCAGACAACAAACAGGGGCTCTTTGCCCTGATGCTGTTGGTAGCCCATGAGAGGAACAGCAAACCAATAATCACCCCATGAAGTTGATGCCTTAAGTTTCAGCTTTCGTGTTTTTCAGATTCTGTGCTGCCCAGGGGTGCAGTTCTGAGCCTCACATTGTTAGTGAGCTCTCTTCACAGAGCAGGGAGACAAAACAAATCCTGTTCCTGCTGGACACCAAGGAGACCTTTCATGCCCCAAAGCACAAACAACAGTGGCTGAAGGGAAGAACAAGAGGATGGGACCTCAAACTGAAGCTGTAATTGTACAATTAAACCTCAATGTGCAAATGGACCAAAACTTTTAAAAGTGTGAGACCTTGTGACCACTCAGGCATTTTGGGACCATTTTGGGTCCACCTTGGGTGTAGCCCTGGCCAGGCCCTGTCCTGCCCAAGGTGGATCCTGGAGGCCTTTCAATAAATACCTGCTTTATTCTCCAGCTCTGTCCAGTCCCTGTTCCAGGTGAGCCTTTCCAAGGCATCAAAGTGACTGATGGGATGCTGCCACTTCCACAGCTGTGGGTGTCTCTCCAGCCCCTTCTTCCCTCCCCACCAAGGCGAGGCTCCATTTCTGTGGCCCCATCTCCCATGGAAAATGCCCCTTCTGATCCTCATCAGCCTCTCCCCGTGGCTGGAAGGAGAAGCAGAGGTGCTGTTCCCTCCTGGAGCATCCCCAGCAGCGCTGCCCTCCCTCAGGGCTCAGCCAGCCCCCAGCACTGCAGCGTTATCAGCACCACCCAGGGCTGAGATAAGATGAACGTCCCCTGTCAATAGCAGCGACAAGGAGCAGAGGGAGGAACCAGCCGTGTTTCCTGACCTTACAAGCTCTATCAGCCACAGCAGTTTGTATCCCAGCCAGGGGAGCCCTGCTGGGTTTTTTCCCTCTCTTTGCTGATCCATTTGTTCCCGCTGTCGCTGCCTGAACGTGCTGCAGGCAGGATAAACAGCAGCCTGCTGGCATCGCTGGGGTTGTTTCTGCTTTGCTCACTGGGGATTTGCATAAAAGCCCGGGCATTACTTTGGCAAAAATCCATTCCACCCTCTTTCCCTCTTTCCGTCTCCTCCTTTGCCCACTTTTTTTTTTTTTTTAAATTCATTTTTTTGAGGAGAAGCTTTAAGTCAGATGTGATTCACTTCTGCAGTTGGGTGTTTAAGTGGTGCCCCTTGGTTCACCTTTGCCCTGTGTGAAGGTGAGTAACAAACTCTGCCCCCTCCGTGTGAAAATTCCCTGCCCCAAGTCATGGCACTGCCCCACCCTTGAGCTTTTCCCAGTGTCTCCCTTAAAGCAGGGGCACCAGAGCACTTAGGAGTCAGTGATTTCATTTTGACTGCAATAAATTTGCTGAAAAATCCAGTTTTGGTGGGATCATCATCACTTACAGGTTCCAGCTGAATCTGGTAGAGAGTTTAAAGCAGTAAATTAAATGGGAGAAAGGGATAAAACTCTTCCAGCTCTCCAGGGGGGGACTGTGGGCTATCCCTCATGGCACTGTATAGGACCAAAGCTCCTCCAGCCCCATGTTTCTACAGCACAAATCTCAGAAATTTAACTGAACTTTATGTATAGACAAAATAAAATAATATTATTGCATTAAATAACCTCCAGTTAAGGAAAAGGATGAGCATCCCTGATGAGGATAAAGGAAATAAAATGACATTATTGCATTAAATAACCCCCAGTTAAGGAGAAGGATGAGCATCCCTGACCAGGATCTCAGCTTGCCCCAGTGACCTGCTGGAAATGCATCCCCCTGCAGCCTCCCCCCAACCCCAAACCTTCAGCTGCTGCTCTTGGGCCTCTTTGCTTTACTGAGTAAAGCCCTGTGAGAAGGAAACATGAGCAGGAGAGGGGACTGGGAGTGTGGGGAGCAGGGGAATCCTGTCAGGATTTTGGCAGCACCTGGGTGAAACACCAAAAAAAGCCACATGGGCTTGAACATCCACATGGGTTTCCACTGCTCTCACACATCCATTATTGCATTTAATTCATGATTTCCCCAAGCTGCTTAGCAGGGATGACCTATTCTCAGCAGGGGAAGGGTAATTAAAATAAAAAGGAAAAACAGACAGTAAGCATTGAGAAACTCAGGAGGGAAGCAGGGTGTTGATTTTATATTTTCATTTGAAAAGAAGAAGGAAAAAAAATTACAGGCTGGGTTGTTCTCCTCCCTTGTGCCCTGTGTGACCTGGGGAAACCAAGTCGTGAGAGATGTTGGTGCTTTGTGGCTGAAAACATGAACTGGTTGGGTTGTTCCAGGGATGAATATTTCCTTCTGGGGGCAACCTGGTCTAGTGGCAGTTGTCCCTGCCCATGGCAGAGGGGTGGAACTAGAAAATCTTTAAGGTCCTTTCCTACCTAAACCCTTCTACAATCCTATAATTTTATGAACCATCAAATCTGACTCACTCTGACCAATATTCCCAGTCAGCTTTTTCCTAAAGCTGCATCTTTTCCAGCAGTGCCCCAGCCAGCAGCAGCGAAGGTGGGGAAAGCTCCTGGGCCAAGCTTTATTCCCAGGCTGCTTCTCCCATGCAGGATGGGAGACACTTCAACCCTTCTGGTGCTCCAGGGATTGAATTTCCTTCCGAAACCCGAAGATTTAGCAAGAGAGCTGCTTGAAGAAATACCTGCAGGCCAGCTGAGGTGGTTGAAAATCGCTTTTAGATAAAAACAAATCTTCTCCAGAGCATGGCACTGGCTCCCGAGCTGCTTTCCCCTCCTCTGCCAGCAGCAGGAATGGCTGGGGAAGGGCTGGGGACGGGTCAATGTTTAACCAGGCTGGGGAGGACAGCTGTGGGAGCTGGCAGGGCTCTGAGCCGCTCTCAAAGATCCCCCTCCACCTTCAGGGAGGACGGTGCCTGAGGGGTTTTCCTTCTCCTCTCTGCAGGATGGGGCTGAGCCCCTCCAAGGCGCACCCCAAGGTGACCAGGGTGGCCCCGGTGCCCAGCCGGGGGGGTGTGCCCCCTCTGCCCGCCCTGCCCGGGCTCCCCCGAGAGCCGGGACAGCCCTGGGGAAAGCCCATCTTCCACCTGGAGCTTCCACCTCTGCGGGAGACCTGGTTCGGGAGAGCCCCTGCAGGTGAGGGCTGGAATATTGTGGATTTTGTGAGCCTGGGGCTCGCTGGGGCCGTGGGGTGAGTGTTAGGGGTGTGCTGTTCTGCACCAGCAGCTTTGGGCCATTCATTTCCAGGATGTTTTAGCTTTGGGATTACTCTCCCCCCCCCCCCCCCCCCCCCCCCCCCCGCTTCCACTGTTTTGGAGAGCATCTCGCTCAGCAGAGCCCAGATCTCAGCTCCTTGCTCTCATCAGTCACCCCCTGGACACAGCCCAGCATCACCCTGGTACCCACCTGTGTCCAGGCAGGCCCTTGTCCAGCCACAGCCCTGGCCTGCTCACCTGCCCACCACTGCCCCAACCAGAGTTAAATTCTGGGCAGGAAAACTCAGCATTGGAATTAAAGACAAATCCCCCAAGCTGAGAGCAGAGGGAGGCAGGCATAGCCTGGCTCTGTGTGCTTCCCTACAAGCAGCCCCTCCCCACAGCCTCTAAACTCCATCCCAAACCCTTCCCAGAGGTTTGCATCCATCTGGAAGAGGATGTGCAGCTGGATGCTGACAAATGCTCCCCACAGCTGCAGGGAGAAACATCCATGAAAACCAATGGGGTGTGAGGAAGGGTGAGGCAGAGGGAGGAGGATCTGCACCCCCAGCATCCCCCTCCCTGCTTTTCCATTCCCAAAAAATCAATTTCTGACCCACAGCAAGCAGTGTTAAGCACTGCTGCTTCACCAGAGGCTGGATATTTCCTCCAGGATCATTCATCAGGTGGCATCAGGAAGCAGTGAAAGCAAATAAACCTCTGGAGTGATAGCAGTGACATTCCCAGAACTGAGGTTTTGGGGAGAATACAGATCAGGTCTTGCTGAAGAGGAGCAGGTTTTAAGTACTCCATGACAGCAAGAACAACTAAATGTTCCTGTTCTGGGAAATTATCACTGGGCATTTAACAAACATTTATTAAAAAATGTGTATTTTATAAAAAAAAATGATAAATGTAATCTTCCATTGCTTTCTATTTTCAGAAACAAGAAGAGTATGCTCAAGAGGGGCTTGTGCAGAGTATTAGCTCGAGCTGCTGTCTAAATAAGCAAAGCCTCCAAGAGAATAGGTTTCATTTGGTTTATGAGGGTTCAGCTTGGCTTATTTTAAATCCAGATTCCCCCAGAGGGGAGGATCTGCTGCTGCTGAAGTGCAAGGGTGAAAAACAGGAGAACAGGAGTCACAAGGATGGGGCTGGGTGCTGCTCCCTGCTCTGGGGGGAGCAGATTTGGGGGCAGAAAGCCCTCAGCCCCCAGTTCTGATTCTGCAGAGGATTAGGGCAGATATCCTACAAGCCACATGCTTGGATAGGATGGGAGGGAAAAATTAAAAACAACCTCAAATACGCACAACACAAACCATCAAAGCTCATAAGGGAGAAATAACTTCCTCAAAGCCCTTCCCTTCACCAGGACAAGCCTCTCCTAAGTCACAGCCACTTCCCTGAGTTGTGTCCCTGTTCCCACCTCCTTGGGCCCTCCTCACCTTTTCCTTCCCCTCAGAAATTCCCTACACACTCACTAGCCTGCAGATAGGGGCAATACTCCATAACCCCCTTTTTTCTCTAACAAGTTGCTATTTCACCACGTTGTTCCCTGCTGGGGTTTGTCTCCAGAGGAGCCTCCTGTGCTGGGAATTTTCCCTTCAGGCCCCCATTCCTGCCTGTGTGGAGCAGCCACAGCTTCACTCAGTGGTTAAACATTGCCAGGGCTCCGCAGGGCCCAGCAAACATTTACCTGATGGAGTCACCACCTCCCATATCCTTCCAGGGAGGAAGAAATTCCTCCCTGTGAGGGAGGGGAGGCCCTGGCACAGGGTTCCCAGAGAAGCTGTGGCTGCCCCATCCCTGTGAGTGTCCAGGTGTTCCAAGGATGTGGCTTGGAGCAGCCTGGGATAGTGGAAAGTGACCCTCTCCATGGCAGGAAGTGGAAAAATAAAGATCTTTAGGGTCACTCCCAACCCAAACCATTCCATGATTCTGTGGTTGTCTTCTCTCTCTTCTCCAAGAGCCCAGCTTGGTGATCTTTCATGAGGTTCAAGGAAATCCCACATAAACTGACCTCCAAAATACTACTTTTCTTTTTAGGTATGACTATTAAATTTGGCATCAGCTGTAATGTTCTTCCTGCACTTTGTGCCCAACTGTCCTCCCCTGTTACCTCCTCAGGGCTCAGCCACACCTCACCTAACTCCATGTGTAAAATGTTATTTGAGTGCACCAGGACATTCTTTTGGGGTGAACAGGTGGGATAAACAGACACACTGTTGTGTGAAAGAAATACTCCCTGCACATGCAAGTATTTATTTGTGCCAGAAAAGAACAAAAGGGGCAGTGGTGTCCCTCTGAGAGCACCAGCACAGAGCAGACCCCAGCCTGGGATCCCATCCAGGCCTCAGAGAAAGCTCTGCTTTAATAACTAACAGTGGTCACTGGTGTGTGACTCCTTCTTTTGGGATTTCCAGGGTCTGGGAGTGGCACATCCCTCTCCTGCTGCTGCAGCCCAGCTCTGCCAGAGTCAGTAAATCAGCAGAGGCATTGCTCAGTCCCACCAAAAAATAACAAAAGTCAAGTCTCAGGGGCTGGGCAGCAGGGAAATACCCAAACTGCTGCCTGTGCCTGACTTTAACAGGGCAGGCAGTGGGAAGGCAGCAGAGATCAGGGATTTCTTGGCCAGCTGATGATTACAGGGCATGGGAGGAGGGGAGTCCCTTGACCACCCAAATCCCAAGGGGCTGGGAGAGGCCACAGGAGACACAAGGATGGTGATGGTCATATTTAGGAGGGAAGCTGGAGAGGTTTTTGTTGGACATCACAGGCACAGCAGCCAACAGAATATTCCATGTGTTACTGGAATACACAGACAGGGACACACCAACCAAAGAACCAGGGCACAAAGCTGTTGCTGAGTGCAGCTCAGCAGCTGAGGATCACCCAGAAGTAACTCCATCTATTTCTTTAACCTTTAAGGGCCCCTCTCTTTGGACACCTTGCCAGGGAAGGATGGAAGCAGCATCATCAAGCAGCACCCACCTCGAAGGCCCCAAGTAAGGCGAGTGTGGGATCTCCCTGAGAGCTGCTCTGACTGTGACACGTGTCCCTGTCCCTGTGAGCTCTGTGGGGACAGGGACACGTGTCACAGCACCACGGTGGGGGAGGAAAATACCCTACAACAACACCGGGGGGATGTCCTTTTTTTGGGTGACCACAAGCCTGTGTGCTCTGGAGACACCCAACGAGGACATGGGGCCACCTCTGTGGGATGTCCTCCTGTCCTTTGGGGTGTCTGGGTACCTGCAGCCAAATCCTGCTGTTCCCATGGGGCCAGTGGCCCAGGCAGAGCCCTTAGCAGGGGGGTTCCCACTTGCATCATGTGGGGCTGGTTTTGGCTCTCAGCTTCGGGGCAGGGGAGGTAGAGCAGACAGACCTGCTGTGCACTAGGGGAGGGTGGAAGACACAGCAATTGTTCTGGGTTTTAGTAATTGCTCCTCATGCTCTGTGTCTGCCTAAACTCCCTCAATTTCCCCATCCTGCACTTCCCAGATCCATTCCTCCCCAAGGCCCAGACCCCATGGCTTTACCTGACCTGACAGTCAAGATTTTCCTCCACATCAGGGCTACCTTTAGGTAACTAAAGCTCAGAAATATCTTCAACTCTTTATTTCTCCCCTGTACTTGGCCCTGGTGAGGCCACAGCTCAAATCCAGTGTTCATTCATGGGCATTTCTTCCTAATATCCAGCGTGAATCCACCTGGAGCAACCTGGTCTAGTGAAATGTGTCCCTTCTTATGACAGGGGATTGGTCCTTAAAGTCCCTCCCAAACCCAAAAGTTCAGGTTTCCATGATTCTGTGAACAGTAAACCCACTGGATTCTTTGCTTGAGACTTCCTTGCTGTGATTATGATCTTTTAAATATAGTAAAGAACAGAAGAGCCACCAAATGGGGTCACTTAAATCTGCTCCCCTCAGGGCTGTGCCTCTCGGTGACACTGGTGGCTTCAGAGGTGGCCACCAGCTGTGGAATAATGTGTCCCTGGCTTTGGTGGGATGATGCAACGCTGGCACCTGAATTGAGCCCACCTACACCCTGAAAACTGTCATGTGGAGTCCCAGTTTCCTTTAGAAACCTCTGACCAGCACAGACTTTTTAATTATTGATTTTATTTCCATCACGGCTGTGTATTATTGAGACACTCATTGTTAACACTCATTTCAGGACAAGGACTCTGTTAATCCTACCCTCTTCTGCTGCTCTTGCTCTTAGGGAATGTGCACAGCTCCAGCAAAATCCTTTTTCCTGTGGGAATATTCTCAAAAGCAGTGGAGCAGGATGACTTGGCCTTCTGAAGGACTTCTAGAGGATTTTTATCAGAGAGTATGTCCAGTCAAAACCCTGTGATGTTCACAAACACTAAAGGGAAAAGTCAATTTTCCGGCCTGGGGCAGAGCTTTACCTGAAAGCCTCAAGCTTGGTTCCCCAGCAGGGCAGGGTGTTGAGCTGAGGGATGTGGGAGGATTTTTGCCTTCATCCACCCCGTGCTGGTGGCCTCAGTGTCTTCCCAGAGTGATGCCAGCCTGGAGCACAGCTTGTGGTGTCACATGCTGCCATCTAGTGCCATTCTTCAGTTTCATATTTAGCTTTGTGGGGGTTTTTTGATGCTAAGAGACGTGAACTTGGCATTGGACCAGTGGGGATTTCTCCCTTTACATGGCACTGATTTTCCCTCCTGCATGGACTCAAAATGACAGCTCAGGATTCAGCAGCACCTCAGTGCAGACAGTCAGAGATGTGTCCCCATTTACTGGACACTTGTTTGTAATCAAGGAGTTAATGGTGTCCCAAATAAAGTATAAGTCAGGTCTTACAGAAAAGGTCCTTGATGATGTCCCCTCTAATTTTTACAGAATTTGTACTGAGCTCCCCTCCTAGAAAGGAACTCTAGGCAGAACCACCACCCTTGGAAGTGTTCAAAATTGTGCAGGTGTGGCACTTAGGGACATGGTTTAGTGATGGGCCTGGCAGTTAATAACCATTAACTTGGGCTTGATGCTCTGAGGGGTCTTTCTTAACCTTAGTGATTCTCTGAATACCAAGCCATGGAATGACCCTGCAACACCTCAGAGCTTGGCATGATTTTGAGGCATCTTCGCTCCTTAAGATAAAAATCAGCCTGTAGAGAAAGTCTCTGCCTATTTTCACCAGCCACCAGAAAAGGAACTTTGTACCATGCACACTTTTGCAGAGAGAGGTCTTATTTAGGCCAATGTAAAGACTGGCTGGACAGAGGGAATGGTGCTCTAGGTCTCCTCTAATTGGGATCTGCCCTTTGATGACCTGATAAGATTCTTAAGATTAAATTATGACACCTCTGCATGCTCCACCTTTGCCATGAGGCAATCTGAGCTGTGGTTTGGCTTCACTCTGGTCTTGGATGGAGCTTTGGGCATTGTTGGGGCTCAAAGAGAAACACCTGCAGGGGTGGAACTACTGTCAAAGTGGGGCTTTGCTGCTTGTGCTGTAAGGCAGAAGATTTCCCCAGTTTTGCCCACTCCTGAAGGACAAAATGATGCTCATCTCCCTGAGATGCCAAATTCCTTCCTGTATCCCAAGCAGCTGGGCCAGAATTGGAGCTAGAAAAATGTCAAAGTGGTTTCATATTCAGTTTTATGATCCTGTGGAATGAGAAATGCTAAATATTATAAGTATTGGACTTGCAGAGGCTTGAACCTGCCATCCCTCCACAAGCAATCACCCCTGCAAAGCCCTGGAGTCAGCGAGCAGCGGCTGCAAGCCCAAAGCCAAAGGTAAGCACATGAGTTTGTGCCCTTCCACAAACCATTCCTGCCTGCAGGCTCATTTCCCTCACACTTTGGGCACCCTGAAAGGCAGAAGTTGGTATTTAACCACTGGCTGTGCTCCTGTCCCTGGCTGAGCCCAGGACACTGAGCTGAAATGCTGGCGTGTGGGTGAGAGGGTCCAAAATAAGGGGAAAGCTTCTTAATCTCCAGCAAGACAGTTCCCTGGATGAGATGGACCTGCTGAGCCAGGATATTAAATATTTTAGAGGCTGAAAGAATGAGAGGCACATTTTAAAATGACTTAATGAGCGCCCAGCACTTGTATTTGGTGGGGAGAAGGGAGAGACCTTCCTGCTGTCCCTGACAGGAGCTGGGAACCAGGTGGGGCTCAGGCTCTGCTCCCAGGGAAAAAGGGCCAGGATGAGAGGAGTTGGCATCAGCTTGTGCCAGGAGAGGCTAGGATTGGATATCAGGGAAAATTCCTTCACTGAAAGCATTGTCAGGCATTAGAACAGGCTGTCCTGGGCAGTGGTGGAGTCCCCATCCCCAGAGGGATTTCAAAGCCTTGTGGCACTTGGGGACATGGGGCAGTGGTGGCCTTGGCAGTGCTGGGGGAACAGTTGAATTCAAGGATCTTAGACACTCTGTGCCATAAACACCCCCTGCAGCCCCAAACATGCAAAAGCCGTTCTCCCCTTTGCATCCTGAGATTATCTTGGAGAACTGACTCAGTGCACTAACACCCCGGGGGGCAGAAGCACGAATACATTGTTTTAATGAAGCTTTTTTCCCCTCCTGCCCCAGAGCTGTGGGATAAACTGCAAGAACAGTGGAAATCTGTGACGAATTCCTGCAAGTTGGCTACACAGGGAGATGCTGGCTGCCTTTATCCGGGATAAAGCCCCCGAGGGATTTGTGAGCTGGTGGCTCTTCCTTTCTCTTTCAGGAAGCGCAGGTGTATTTATTTGCATCCTTAAATACCTCCTAGGTGCTGGAGAAGAGAGGGCAAAGCCTGAATCCCCTCCCTGGCAGGAGGCAGCACTTGCACAAGCTTCAGATGCTGGACTTGACCCGCAAGCGCCGAGAGGTAATGAATGCTAAGATGGATTTGGGGAGGGGATGGGGGTGTCCCTCCCACGGACCAGGAGGCTTCAGACCTCTTTCTGGGAAGGTGAAAGGAAGCTTTGCCTGAGTCTTAGGCAGAGGGTTGGTGGGGAGCATCCCCAGGACCCCTGAGATCAGTAATTTACCTGCGATTTTTCCAAAACTTTGCCCTCATTTGGCCATGACTCACAGAGAAACCAAAAAATCCCTGTCCCAGTCGTGTCCTGTCATGCACCCAGCCTGGCAAGTTCCATTTGCTTGGGTTAAACTACTGGGCTGTGCAGTTATTCCCAGGGCCAACCCCAAACCCCTAATGCTGTGCCACATCGAGAGCTATTAAATCACATTCTCACCTCTGCTGCTTGTGTTGACAACTCATTTGCAAACCCAGGCGGAGCTGAAGCGGAATCTCCACAGGGAGGCAAAAATCAATAAGCAAAAAATCCAGGAATTCAGCCCCAAGGATGTCCTTGACACTCCCCAGGGAGGTGACAGCACCAGAAGCCCAGCCCCTGTCCCTGCTGAGCACAATCAGCATTTTCCTGAGGACGACCCCGGTAAGTGGAATAATTTTCCAAGGGGATGTAAAACTCCCCAGCTCTCCTAAATGTCAGCAGAGAAGTTTCCCAATGGAAGAAGCTTCCACTGCTCCATCCCCTGCAGTGATAAGAAGCAGGTTCAGGGGGAAAGAGGCTGTGTTTGTAGGACAAAGCATTGGGGTGCTTCAGAGAGCTCTCTGGGGTGAATGTCACACTCACTGAGGCTGGCCACTTTTTAGGTTTAGGGTTTTTTTTCCCAGTGTCCCTACAGAAGGGGGAAGCAAAGTGGATCTCAGCCACCTCCTCATCCTGACCTGTCCAAGGATGAGCCCTGAACTGCTTTGCCTGCACGTGACAACCTTTGGCATCTCCGAGGTTAAAAGAGCTTAAATCCGTGAAAAACCTGCCTGAAGGTGAACTTCCACCAGGAGGAAGGGGAGCAAACTTGGCTTCCTATTCCCTCGTGGTTCTTCACCTCAGCTCTCTTGCCCTTGGGGATAAAGCCATATTGCCAGATTATAATTTCACCAAGTATAATCCTGAGTGTGTTACACCTCACCCTGCCCCAGACATGGGGTCTGGCCTCACAGGGAGCTCTCAGGATTTTCCTTTCATGCTTCCAGCTGTCCAGAGCCCTCTCCAGCTCAGCTCCAGGTGACTGAGCACCTCTGCAAAACCATGATATTTTACATTTTTCTCTCCCCTAGGAAACATGTGGGGTGGAGGACTCTCCAGGCAGCCTGGCAGGGCTGAACTCTCTCCAGACAGGAAGGGGAAGGTTGACCTGTGGTTCTGCAGGGAGCCACGGGGCAGGGATCTGTTCTGGGACTCCTCCAGCACAGGCTCAGAGGAGTGGGAGAGGGAAGAGAAGATTCACCACAAACCCACGCTGGTGAGGACCAAGACAGAGAGAATTTCCCTCTTTGATGACTTCTTTGACAGGGATTTCTAGTGGCAGGGCTCAGGGTGTGCTAAAGAAATAAACTCCAGCTCTGGACGGGCTGGAATGCTCCTGGATGGATGGGCTGAGGCTGTAAGTGGAATTTCTGTGAGTATGGAAAGACATCTGGAAACAAGGAGCTCACTGATGTGGGGTGAATAAAAACCCTCTGGGCTGTGTGGCTGAATCAAAATATCTGGGTAAGAAAGCCTTGGACGGAGCAACAGTGAAATGGGGGTGGAGAAAGGAGGAGGGGGTTGGCAAAATAAAAAACCCAGGCAGAAGCTTGGGAAAATTCTGGGTTAACCCCAAATATTAAATTTCAGCTGAAATGAAATGTTTCACTTGCCTTTGAGTAACTCAATCTTCCTGTTTAAATTGGGGTTAACCTTTTCCAAACCACAAACCCCAGTTCAAAAAGCAAGATAAAATGGATCATTTAGAAAGTCTTTAAATTAAAATTTTTGGCATTTCTAAAATTCCTCTTTGACTTTTGTGTCTTTATTTATTTATTGATAATTTCCTCTCCTCCCCTGTCCTGGACACAGAAATGTATGTACCTTCTTCAGAACTAACCTCCAGATTTATAAATAATCTGGAAAAATTTGGCTTTGATTCACTTTTTTTCTCCTGTTCAGTGTTTAGTGCTGGGGAGTGAATGATGGAAAGGCAGAAATCTCCATCTTTTCCTGCAGACACTCTCCCAGGGATGCTGGGCAAGGCTGCAGCACCCATCAGGAATTTAAACAAGCTGCCCTATTACAATCTGACATTTCCAAGTATATTGAAAAAGATGATTATATGAAGGTGTCTAATCTATCAAAAAGGCTCTTTCAGTTTCCATCTCACATAAACTGTATTTTTTATTAAATTATCTCATTTTCCTTATAAAAAAAAATTATTACCTGAGAGGGAACTTCACCCAATTCTCCTGTCTCCTACCTGGTTGTCTCTGGAGGTCCATAAAGGCCACCAAGTTCGTGGATTCAAAGCCCTTACATAAAAGGAGATTTCAGTTAAACATCACACAGTTATTTTAATGTGGCTAACTGGGTAAGTGGGGGACTGGTGAGACCCAAGGGAGGGAGAGGTTTCACCACCAGCCCTGGCCCTGGGGAGCAGTCAGGTCTCATTGCCAGCATCACCTCTGCCTCAGTTTGAAGCTGCAGAGCTGAAAAAGGACATTCACTCTCCCTTGTGCCTCCTGCTTGTCTCCCTCCCTTCCCATTTGGTCTTTCTAGAACTACCAGGGGGCAAAACATCTTCAGATCAGCTCCTGCTGCAGGGCAGGGACTCCAGATGTAACAAATACCATTGTCATCACAGCCACTTTCAGCTGGAAACCTGATCCTTTCATTTTTCAAGCCAGGACACCCAGAATAACAAAATCTGGAGTCAGTTCTCAGTTACCCAGGACCAGCAGGGCTTGGGAAGCTGGGGAGGGATTAAGTTGGTCCTGCATCATTGTCCCAAACCTGTGCTCCCTCCCACAGAGCTGTTGTGATGTGTCTGCACTGCACCCTCAGATTCCTGATTTACACAGCCAGGAAAAGAGCAGGAGACACATTTTTACACTTATTTAAGGGAACGAGATGCCCGTGGCTGACTCACTCTCACCAGTATTTATCTTTATGGAAAATCCCAGGCAAAGCAGAAGCTGGAAATCACAGTCAAAGCCCCAAATCAGTCTGGAGCCTCCAGCCAAGATGCCCAGACTGAGCTGCTCTGTCCTGATTTCACCTGGTTTTGACATCCCTGAATGTATGGCCCATTCCAGAATGTCTGCATGCTCCGTGGGGAAAACTGCACTTCGGAAAAAGCCCACACACCATGTGGGATTTCACCAGGAAAACACAAAAACAAACCCCAGCACAGGGAAGGACAAAGAGGAGGAATCATTCTAATGAGAAGGAGAGCTGCTCATGGCTAATGAGTCCATGTCTGGAGTCTGTGTGCTTTAAAAATGCCCCGAGAACTTTTGGTGATGAACAGAGTCATCCTGTGTGAGCTGCAAATATCGTGAGAGCTTCAAACTCAGTGTTGAGGGTGTGCTGAAAAGGTCAATGATTTAATGGGCTGGAACAATTAATCTGGCACTTGTCTATACACCTGTTCTCTTAATGATGTGACACATCTCCCTTCTGTGTTCCCATCTGTCAACAATTAAGCTATAATTGGTGGAAATGCAATTTATCTCAGACAGAGCTGATAAGTTTTCCAATAATCGTGTTGCCAGCCTTGGGGAAGAGTGCTGCCCACGGAGAAGTGTCTGTGGAGCACTCGATCCATAGCAGAGACTGTGCAGAGAAAACTCTGAGCATTAATTTATCCACCTACAGTGTGCAAAATTTGCTCTTATGGAAGCAATAAAATCAGCAAAACTGCTCCCACCATAGGGGGAATGGCTCCCAGTGCCAAAGGGCAGGGTGAGGTGGGATATTGGGAAGAATTCCTGATTCTGAGGGTGGCCAGGCCCTGGCACACAATGCCCAGAGAAGCTGTGGCTGTCCCATCCCTGGGAGTGTCCAAAGCCAGGTTGGACAGGGCTTGGAGCAGCCTGGGATAGTGGAAGGTGTCCCTGCCCATGGCAGGGGGTGGAACTGGATGGGCTTTAGGGTCCTTTCCAACCCAAACCATTCTGTGAGAGTGGGAAATACTTCTGGTGCTCAAGACTGTCTGACTGTGCTGCTCTTGATTGTATTAACTCATCACAACCTGTAGAGAGGCAGGTGGCATCTGTTCTCTCACATCCTTCCAGACACTGGAAATGAAATCATTTTCTTCATTACTAAAGGTGAAGCACGGACTTTTCTACAAACTGCAGAAGATGGGGAAAAAAACCCAAACCCCCAACCAAGCTCCCACAAAGTGTGGTCAGCAATGGGGTCCTGAGAGAGAGGCTTTCAGTTCCCAGTTCCAAAAGCTGGAATTATTTGAAGGCTGAGCCCTGCAGCCAGCTCCAGAGAGGACACAACCTGCCACCCACCCTATCTGTGCACACAGAGATCCAACCCCAGTCACACCCCACAGAAACCAGAGGCTGTGTCCAGCAAAGCTCCTCACACTCACCCCCTCTGTGCCTCCCTGGGCTAAAAATGTGTTTCTGTGGCTATCCCACACCACCCAAAGCTCTAAGGAAAGGCTGGACCCTTCCTGCAGGTTAGAGGAGTCTCCACACAGGAGCTGTGCTGGGGCAGAAACTGCTCAGCACAAAATTCAGCACCTTCAGAGAATTCAGATTATCATTGCTCACCAAAACAGCAAAGAATGGAGATTTTACACAGTTAATGCTGTGGGTATGGAAAGCAGCAAATGGTACAGCCCAGGAGATGTAGGTCAGATAGATCCCTGCCCCAAAGGATATTTGATCTCCCCAGGGAAATGGTTATGGGATGTTTTTGTTGGTACAAACATGGCCAGAGAAAGCCAAGTTCTTCCAGCTCAGGATTAGCTGAACTGGTTTTGCTGAAATGTTAAATCAAAATGATGATGCTCAGCCTGAAATCAGCACCAGCCTGGCAAAATCATTAGCAATTAAATGTACAATTTATAAGAGGAAATGTCAATGAACAGTACTTCTGTATTTGAAAAGGGAGCCGGGGTTGCTGTAACACCTCTGGTACTGTTTTTGAGAAAAAAACATTAATTACACTTATCAAAGAGAGGTGATAGGTAAATAAAGCTGAGCAAAGCAACGCTGTAACTGGATCTCACTGACTAGTCTGGATTAATGGGATTTTCTAACCTCCCCGGGCTCAGTTCCACCTGGTGCTCAGAGGATTTGACCTCCTCAGGAATGTGAGTCCTCAGCATCATACAACATCCTCCTTCCCCGATGCACACAGGCATTCCAAAGCAGGGAAAACAGGGAAAACCCCACCATCTGAGCCTCTGGGGTACATCCAGGAACCTCATTAAAGCCTTTATCTGCCCTGCCTCCCTGGAAGGTGTGTGACAGGCGACTGGGATTGCTTCAATCTGCTTACACAAAGCTGCAGTGAAAAGCCCCCAAGAACAGGACTTGAGCAGCTCCCTTTCAGGCTGTACACGGAGATTAAAGTCTTATCACCAGCTTGAAAAAAAATACCAAGCGTGGCAGGTTTTTGTTTGCCTGGCCAGGCATCCTCAGACTGCTCTGGGACAGCACAGCCCCAAACCTGCACTTTTCCCATGCCCCCACAGTTTCCAGCTTTCTTTAAATAGTTCCTAGGGAGGTGAAACAATGGCACAGGGGTCCTCTGATGAATTAAGAGGAAGGAGGCAGCTCCTGTTTGTCTCTGAGCCTCTTTATCTGTTGCTGGCACTGCATTCTGAGATGCCTCTCCCTCGCAGCAGCGCTGGTGCAGGGATCTCTCTGCCAGTGGGAGCACAATCCATCTCCACTGACTCCACAGGGCTGCCCACAGATCCCTCCTGCTCTCGAAAGAGGTAGGGAAAAAAAATGTTTATTTCTTGCTTAGCACAAGGGTTGTAGCTTTTTGCCACCTACTGACATGTTGTGGGAACAGCGAATTCCTGCAGGAAGGCTCAGTCCTGCCCTGGCTCTGGCTGAGGGACACGAAAATAAAACCAGGAGTGAAAGGGGCACTTGGAGCACTGACAGAACAGCAACACCTATCCCACAGAATCTTGTAACATCCTGGAAGGGACTCACAAGCATCATCAAATCCAACTCCTGGCTCTGCACAGACACCCCAACAATCCCCCCCCCCCCCCCCGTGCCTGGGAGCTTTGTCCCAACACTCCTGGAGCTCTGGCAGCCTCGGGGCTGTGCCCATTCCCTGGGGAGCCTGGGCAGTGCCCAGCCACTCCCTTAGGGAAGAACCTTTTCCTAATCTCCAACCTAACCCCCCACTGACACAGCTACAAGTCCTTAGGCCCAATATTTGTTTGGTCCTGGCTGTAATTCCCTCTTTGTCTCAGCCTTTGAGCACCTCCTTCCATCATTCCAGAGAGGAGGAACATGTGAGAAATCATTCTTCCTGCTGGCAAAACCAAGCCTTGCTTTCTCCCCCTTCTGCCTTAATCAGTTCATCTATTTTCTTTTCCTGTCTCTCTCCTCCTAAATTCTCCCCTGGGCTGGATGGGAACAACTTGGTTTAGTGGGAAGGATTGGAATTAAAGACAATCTTTAAGGTTCCTCCCAACCCAAACCATTCTGGGATTCTGTGACATGAGCCTTTGCAAAGTGTCCCACAGGAGATACCTGTGTCAGTCCTGGGGAGCTGAAATTCTGGGGGATGCTCCATCTGCCCAGAGCCTTTCCCATTTTCTTTGCTCCATGGATTTTTTCCTCTCCCATCCATGCTGATGCTCCCCCTTGGGATGGGGCAGAGCAAACCCTGCTTTGTGTTCCTGATCCAGCCCCAAATTTCCCTGTTCCTGCTGACACACAGCTGATACCCACCCCAGCATTAACTGCTGGTCCATGCAGCCACGATTTAACACCCAAAATCGTTAATTTTACTCTATTAAAATGTTAAATAACCACGGTCCCATGAGAAAAGAGGGACAAAGAGGAACAGTTTTGCAGTCACCCCTTGCAGACACTCACTTCTAATTAAATACTGAGGACCAAGCAGTGGTCTCTCACTGGTGGCCACTTGATCCCCTTTCCAAACAGCACCCAAAACAACCAGCACAGCTTAGAACTTCCATAAATTCAGGCTGAGCTTAAAAACCAGGCATTACTTCTACTTAACACACAAACCACCTCATTCAGTTTAGCCAAGTTGACCTAAAAATACAGCTTTTTGCCACACAAAGATGCCTTTGAGAGTTGCTGGAGCTGATTTATTTAATTTTTTTTCCAGTTTTCTTCTTAGGAAAAAGCCTCTGAGGCTTCATTTGGCTACGTTGCACTACACAGGGACTGTGAGGCCATTGCTGCTGCCCCGGGATGGGGATTGATTAAACAAGACTCTTAATTTTCTGCAAAATGTGTCTGTAGGTTTTTGCAAAATATATTTTAGAAATTCTGGTTTTCCCTGAGAATATCCCGCTCTTGAAAAACAAACAAACAGAAAGCCACCGAGATTAAGAGCAGGGTTTTGGTTTGGGATTTTGCTCTGGTTTCCATTTATTGAAATCCCACTTTTCAGCCACAACAAGTTATTGCTGCTATTTTTGTAAAGATTATTTGTAACAATGATCTGGCACGATATTACTAAAAGTAATCAGAAAAATGTGGCAGAAACGTGGCAGAAAATACCATGCTAAAGCTAGAGCAGCAAAAAAAGGAAAAAAAAAAAAAAAAAAAGAGAAGGCCTTCTCTCTGTAACAACCTCTGCTTTCAACTTTTATTTCAGTTTGCCTTAATATCCTTCTGATGAACCTCCCCTGGTGCAACTTGAGGTGATTTCCTCTCTCCCTGTCCCTTGTTCCTGGGAGAAGAAGCCACCCCCAGCCTGGCTAAGCATCATTTACATCCAGGGGTGGCTTCAGGCATAAACAAAATTATCCATCTCCTAGAGAAAGAGTGTGGTGGGCAGTTAAATCTCTGGTCCTGCTGGAATCAAGACAGGCAGCTGGGACAAAAATTAGGTGTATGGGGCTGCAGTCAGGGCCAGCTTTTGCCTCAGCAGCTGATGGTCAGTGTTTTCCCAGCTCTGTCCTGTTTTCTTCCTTTCTCCTGTCACATGGCAAGAGGCCCTGTCTGAGATCCCCATCTTTGGTGTTTAAACCTTGAGATTTTCCTCCCTCTCAGCTGGCAGGAAAAATCCAGGAGTGAATCCACAGCTGGGCTAAAGCACCTTGCAGAACCTAAAGGAGCCCCAAAAAGAGTGAGAAGGGAACTTTTGACAAGGGTCTGGAGAGACAGGACAAGGGGAAATGGCTTTAAATTGACATAGGGCAGGTTTAGATGGGATTTAGGAAGGAATTCTTCTCTGTGAGGGTGGTGAGGCCCTGGCATAGGCTGCCCAGAGAAGCTGTGGCTGCCCCATCCCTGGAATCCTCTCCTGCCATGGGAACATAGGTATAAAACTGCACATAATATGAAGTTATTCCTAATTTTTTTTCCTCTTTGGATGCAACAGACTGAGGAGTTTTCTGATCCAGGTGTTTAAATTACAAGAGTCCATTCTTCATCTGTGTAAGAAGGAAAAAAAAAATAATTACAAAACACTAAAAACATTTTTTTTAACCCCAACAAAAATACAGATAATTGTCTGAGTTGGAATTATGCAGCTGCAGAGAGGGAAAAGGCTTTTTTTTACCCCTCAGCAAGAAAAGTCATGTAAGTGGTTATGCTGTGGAAATAGTTAAAATGAGAGAGTCCTTACCTCTTCATTTCCCAGCTTTTGAGCACTTGGATTCTGTACCTGATGTTCTCGTTAAGCACAATGAGACCAGGCTTTGTACTCACACCAGGAACTGGAGGGGGGCTCTGAGATCTGGAGCAGGGAGTGAATCTGGGAGAAGAAAAACCTCCACAGAAAATCTCTGCTCTAAGCCCAGATGTATGCAGCTGCAGGAAAACAACTCCTGCCTGTGGCCACCCTTCCTATTTGTTGTAAAGAGTGAAGCCACTGGAGCCCCTCTGCTCTGGAGCCAGCCTGGGACAGCTGGGAATGTTCACCTGGGGAGGAGAAGGCTCCAGGGAGAGCTCAGAGCCCCTGGCAGGGCCTGAAGGGGCTCCAGGAGAGCTGGAGAGGGACTGGGGACAAGGGATGGAGGGACAGGACACAGGGAATGGCTTCCACTGCCAGAGGATGGGATGGATGGGAGATTGGGAAGGAATTCCTGGCTGTGAGGGTGGGGAGGCCCTGGCACAGGGTGCCCAGAGAAGCTGTGACTGCCCCTGGACCCCTGAAGTGTCCAAGGCCAGGCTGGAGGAGCTTTGGAGCAACCTGGGACAGTGGGAGGTGTCCTCACGGCAGGGGTTTGGAGTGAGATCTTCTTTAATGTCCCTTTCAACCCAAACAATGCCGTGACCCTTTGCCTTTGGGGTTCAAGGGAATGATGGTCACTAAGGGCTGCTTTGGAAAGCGTGGTTCTGACACGAAGGTTTCCCAAAATCTGTGGGGGCATCATGAAACTTGGCTCAACACCCCAAAGCACTTCCCATCAGACAGCTCCTGTCAGGAGAGAAATAATGGAATGCTTTTAGGGCAATGCTTTCCCTGAAGTCACCTCCCTTCGGTGTCAGATTTTGGCAGCCGTGTGCAGATTCCCCAGTGGAGCGGAGTCAGGTGTAAAGTGGAGCCTTCCCCTGGGGGCTGCCTGTCCTGCAGGGCTGCCTGCAGCCACCCCCAGCTCCCAGCCCGTGCCTATCATCTTCCATCCCTTCCCTAATGGCCTGCTTTGATGTCCAGGTGTAACAGGATTCAGCGGTGCTGATTTCACTGATTAACACACCAATCACGCCCGGAGACTGGAGGCTTCCTGCAATTAATCATCCTCTCGGCACATTTCAAAGAGCCCAAGAAAGATGATTAAAAAAAAAAAAAAAAGAAAAAAAAAAGGACAAAAAAAGACCTCAGACAGAAAAAAACCAAAGCAGCAAACAACCGCCCCCAAACATGTGAACAACATCAGCTCAGGTTTTTCTGCTGATGGTTTTTCTCACAGCACAGAAGCATCACCACCCTCCCGCTGCCAGGAGAAGGAAGGAGTTACTTCGGTGACCAAAAAAAACCGCACAGGAAACCCCTGACCTTGAGGAAATGTCCCTGCTTTTAGAGGACAGGCAGTAACCCAACACCTGGAGAAGCAGCACATTCCCCACACAATTAAAGCCTGTTAACATGAAACCCAGCCTTCCACCCCAGAGAGAGCTCTGGGGTTAAACGTGCTGGGAGATGGGGAGAGCAGAGCCTGGTTAGAGAGAACAGCCTGGGCTTTCCTCCCATCCCCTGAGGTGACCATCAGCCCTGATTATCAACCCTGGCCAGGTTCCTAACTTGCCACACCTTCTATTGCAGTGAAACTTTTCCTAGAGGTCCATGGTTGCAGCCTCTTGGTCCTTCAGAGCCAGTGCATCTCCCCCCACAGTGTTTTGTCAGAGAAGTACAAGGATTGGGGCTCAATTTCAGGATGAAGCTGGTGAGGTGAAGCTGTGGCCATGGTGAAGGCTCTGAGGGATCCCTGAGCATCCATCTCCCTGATGTCCTTCACAGTAGACACTGGTGGCTCAGAGGCATGCAGCCCACACCTCCAGCCTCCAGGAGAAAAGGATTTTGCACAAATTTTCCTTGTTTGTTCTCCTCTCAGTGCCTGGCCAGAAACAGACAATAACCCCAAAAGAACATAGAAAGCTTAACTGAAAGAAAACAACGGAGTTTCCAAATGGAAAAGTAGGATTTATCATTTCAGGTTTCCCAGGTAAAGCTTATGCTTGTTTACCAAGATGGATTTGGCTGATGTGATTAATTCCCTGCTCTTAAACATGAAAACATTTATCTGCCTGCTTACACCATCCCAGTGGAGGCTCAGCTCTCTGCTGAGCACCCCTGGATGAGGAGGAGATCCTTCCCTGGCCACGTGCATGCCAGGGCTGCGGTGGACACAGAATCCCTCTGCTTCCCTGCTCCTCTGGGAGAGCCCTCGCTGCCACACCAGCCTGGAGGGAGAAAAATTAATCAGAGGGGGCTGGAAATCCAGAGGCTGAAGGGCAGGTGGTTGTGTTCCTGGAGGAGATGGACACAAGAGCAGGGTTCAATCTGGGTTATTTTATAACTGAGTTGGAAGCTGCTCCATGGGGGAACACACAGGGAGGGTGGCCAGTGCTGCCAGCATTCAGCTGGGAGCTGGAAGAGGTCGCTTATGGTGGCTGAGCTGCTCTCACAGCCAAAATACCAGAGTCCTCCTCTCCCTGCCCTTGTTCCCAGCTTTCCCTCTGCTACCTGAACCTTTCTGGGAGCTGGCTCAGTGTATCAGCCCAGCTGATGTAGGGACACAATCTTCTCAGAGGAGAGCACACACCTGGCTGCAGAAGGGCTGCTTTTCCACCCTGTTTCTGTCTTTCTGTAGGCTCTGGTGGCCCCTTCTGCACCAGGAGTTCGTTTTTTTTCACCACCTCTCAAGCTGTTCAGGTATCTCCTTCTGGCCACACAGAACTCCTCAGCTGAATGAGGGGCTGCCCTTCCAGAGCAGACTCTCCTGATCCCTCTGTCATGCTTTGCAGTCCCAAATTATCTGTGAAATCCCCCTGCCCATCTCCATGCATGCAGGAGACACTGGGATTTCCTATCCCTGGCACTTTCCTTTCCTCCTATGCCTCCCCAGGCCTTACTCCTTTTCTCCACACCTCTGTTACCTCACCCTATTTAAGGCACTTATTATCAAGGAAGAATCTGTTTCACCAGGCTTGGTTTGTAAAGTGTGTAAAGCACATAAAAGTATGGGAATTCTGTGCCCCCTTCCCTGTGGCACTGCTTCACCCATCAGCACAGCCTTGCCTCCCTGCTTCCCCCCTGTATCTCCAATTAAAAACCAAGTGAAAAGATTAGACCTGTGCATCCCAACCTTCTCTTGCCTCATTTCTATGTAAAGCTCTTATCAGCAAGCCCGAGCTGCTGCTGCTGCTGCAGATTATTCACCCAACACAGACGAGGGGGGATCACCCAGGCAGTGGTGGAGCAGCCTCCCAGCACAACCCAGATGAGATGCAGATACTCCAGATCTTCAGGAAGCAGCCTGGTAATACTTGTTGAACCACAAAAAGAACATAGTGGGGCACAGCTGTAGGAGCCAGAGGGCTGGAAAAGCAGCTGGAAGCTCTTCAGATTCTTTCAGAAGGAGAAAGGTCTTGCTGTAAATTTTGACTTCCAAAGGTGCCCAGGTGGTCTCGTGGAGCAAAAAGTGGCTGCTCTGGATGAA
Source organism: Cettia cetti (assembly GCA_013401135.1). Lineage (NCBI taxonomy): Eukaryota > Metazoa > Chordata > Aves > Passeriformes > Sylviidae > Cettia > Cettia cetti. Next base: position 209,286 of record VZUI01076425.1, read on the forward strand.
ATGTTTCTCTTGAAAAGACAAACCTTTTGTATAGAGTCTGTATCTTGAGATTTTTGAGTGAATACCATGTATTCAGGCAACAATGTGGAGAATTATGGCATCATTTAGGTTGGAAAAGCCCTCTAGGATCATCCAGTCCAACCAATTCCCCAGCACTGCCAGAACCACCAAAAACCCACGTCCCCATGTGCCACATGGCTTTGAAATCCCTCCAGGGATGGGGACTCCATCACTTCCCTGGGCTTGACAATCTTTTCAGTGAAGAAGCTTTCACCTGTATCCAATCCAAACCACCCCTGGCACAACTTGGGGCCCTTTCCTTGTGTCCTGTCCCTTGTGACCTGGGAGATGAGACCAGGAGGAGTTGAAGCCCCCAGCCCTGCATCCACAGCTAACCCCATCAATGCCTTCACTGTCTGCAGGCAAAGGGGTGAAATTCTGGCTGGTAAACCAGCAGAAATGTGGGAAATGTCCAGGATACCTGGGGATATGACTGTGGCTGTTGTTTCACAGCCAGGGGGTCGTTCTGCTCTCACTGCTGGAGAAGGGGAGCCGTGAACCAAGGCAGGCTGAGACAGCCAGGATGGCTGTGAAGGGCAGCAGGGATTTAGAAAAGCCAGTTAAAGCTATTGCCTGTTCCAGAGAGGTTCAGAGGGCTGCCCCAGCTGAGACAGCTTCTGGTGTAGCTGCTGTTTCAGGAGGTGGTTTGCTTTATTACTGTTTTGTCAGCTGTAACCTACTGCAGTTCACCATTCCCCCCTCAAGTCCTAATTTTAAGGAAAAATTCAGTTTGTTTGGTGAAGCGAGGCGGTCTAAGCCTCGAGCCTCATCTGAGTCACAGGAGTCAGAGGCCCTGTCCTGTGTCAGGAGCAGCTTTAAGGATTAATCCCTGTGGCTGCAGAAAGTCCCCAGCAAAAACTGCTTTGGCTCAAGTCCATGAGATTGGGCTCCTGTAACAACCAAGTGCTGACAAATGTAACTCCCAAACCAAACCCTCACTTTGCCCTTTTTTGTGCCTTTCCCCTGCCATGTGATCTGGGGTTTTAAGCAGGATAATGCTTGTTCAGGCCATTCTTGTTTGCAGAGAAAACAGGAGAGGAGAGGAGAGGAGAGGAGAGGAGAGGAGAGGAGAGGAGAGGAGAGGAGAGGAGCAGATTTCACTCCTCCTGCACATCCCAAGCCTCCCATCTTTTCCCAGCCTCCCAAGGTTTGGACAATCCATGTACTCCAAGGCATGATGACAGCACTTGCCTCTGAAGAAGCGGCAGTTCTGATTTCCAGAATTCATGAATCCAAAGGATTCCAGAAAATCCAGCCTCTCCTGCCTCAGTTTCCCTTTCTTGCTCCCTCTGAGGCCTGCAGCTCCTCCCAAACCTGTCCTGAGCCAGTTCACCCAATGCTGACTGACAATGCATCCAATGCACACCGACAGAAAGGAGTTTTGGGGCTGGATAGAACCAAAAGAAACTCCAGAAAATTATCTTTGCATTTCAAGGAGCAGAAATTTGCAGCTTAAAGAAATCCAAATCCCCCTGGAAACTATTTACCAAGGAAAACTTACCCACAGTAATCTGTCCTTGGAGTCTTAGAACAGCTTGAAACTAAAAGTTTGCAGAGCTCAAGCAGGAAGGGAAGAAGGATGAAGCTGGTAAAAGATCATTAAGAAGATATTTTAAAAATGTTTTTTCCGGAATTTGATTTTTATTTCCACGCCTGGATTAAGCTCTTCAGCTGGTGAGGAAAAACCAGGAGAAGTCACTCGCAGGATCTGAGAGAAAAAAGAGCTCTTTCTGTAGGTTCAAAATGTTCCTGGGATTTTGAGGCTGAAAGTTTTCCGAGAGCACTCCTTCCAAAGGGCTTTCCAAGAACACACAGTAAACTGCAAAACAACCTCACAGAGAACTACAAAATTCCTGTTGGAGAGATAGAAAAGTTATTTCCACACAGACAGAGCCAGAACACCGAAGTCTGACATTTCAATAAATGTATTTTTGGCCTATTTTGACACAGTAGGAAGGACTGAGAATACTGAGATTATAGAGCTCAATGCAAAGCAGCACCTTTGTAAATGTTTGCTCCATATTCCATTTGTCAGTTTATAAATGGAGCCATTGGAGTAATCTCTGCTGCACTGACAGCCAGGAGATCACCAGACTTTCAATTTCCCTTCAATAAAACAAAACAAAACCCCAAAAAACCCAAAACCCCAAGGAGAACACTTTTGCTTTTTAATCATATCCAGGCCTGTTTCCTGTAATGAAGAACTACTTTTCCAGTCTTGAGAGAGCAATCCTTTGAATGTCACTTTCAGATAGTGAGATAAAAATCTCTGCTATTTGCAGGAAAAGGCTCCGACTGCCATTTGTGGCTTGAACCACTTCCCCATTTATTTACTTTCTGGGGCTGTTTACATTTTCAGGCAGCCCAGCTCACTCATCCCTAACAAGCTCAGTTTATTGCTGCAAGAAATGCAGCCCTGTGCCAGCCACAGGAGAGACTTGGGACCTCAGGACACCAAAAGGCTTTTGGATCAAGTCACCTGAGTAAAAAAATGAGTGGAAAAGAAAAAAAAAAAATCCCATTTTCTGGTGAATACATTCACTGACCAGCAGCAGGAGCTATGGATGGTTCAAGCCCTTCATTGAGGCTGAACCTGAAACTGCTTTTCACTCCTGGAGAGCTGCAGGACTCCCAGATCAGCATGGAGAGGGGAGATGAGGAGAAGGACATCCTTAATTGATCTGAAGAGCAGCTGGTTTTCTTCTTTATATAATTATCTCCTCCAGCAAAGCCTCCTGCTCGGAGTCAATGGGGTTGGAGCACACTTAGCCCAATTCAGGAGTGTCACATCAACCCCTTTCATCAAATGCATCCAACTCTGAGGGCTCCTTTGTTTGTTCCTGCTGATATTAAAGACTAATTTTGATTTAGACTAAGAGCCTTTCTCATCCCTCGGGAGGGAGCCGTGGCAACACGAGAGTATTCAATTAACTGTGTGCTCTAAATTACTCATGGAAAGGAGTGTGTTCATGTGGACAGGGCAGGGATTTGCAGGCTACTTCTGGAAGGGAGTTGCATGGCTAATATAATATAATATAATATAATATAATATAATAAATATAATATAATATCATTAATATAATATAATATAATATAATATAATATAATATAATATAATATAATATAATATAATATAATATAATATAATATA